>VXBR01008565.1:330845-388027 GCA_013400215.1 Cisticola juncidis
GCTGGGCCGGCCGGGGGTGGCTCTGCCCGCCCCGCCCCGCCCCGCTACCTGCCGGGGCACCCCGGAGGAGACAGCCCGCACCGCAGCGGGCACCGCGCCGAGCCCCTCCTGCGTCCTGTGCCTTCCTCTGCGGTACCCACCTGCCGAGCCCGGGGCTCATGCGGCCCCGCGGGGCACGCCACAGAGGGCTGCTGCTTCTCCGGGCTTCCACATGCTTTGTTCACCCCTCTCCTTCGGTAAACGGCTCGAGTGAAGAGGTCCGGGCAGGCTGTGTGTGGGAGCAGTCTACACGTACTTCAGCACAACAAAGACCCACTTGATTCCCTAGTGGCACCTAATGCCCGACAAAAGAGAAACGCTGGGAATGTTACAATTGTCACCCCGTGAGGTGGATGCAAAATCAACACTTATTACGAGATTGTACCTAGAAAACAAATGGCAGCTTGGATGCATATGTTTCTGTCCCGGTACTATAAGCAGCTTGGTCATGCCCAACTGCTTTAGAGCTGTTTTTCCTGGCACTGTAGGTAGAAATCTTGCAAAAACGTAAAGGCAGGAAAGTTACAAGTCCTAGTGACAGTCTTTTGCCACCTTATTGAGTAGTGAGACTGGCTGTTAAGATATTTTGCCCACGGAGGAGATCGCTGCCTAACTTCTAGCTAAAGTGCTCATTAGAGCATCTTTTTTCAATGGAGGCTTAACAGGAAGCATCCCAGCAAAGTCCTCCCTTGACACTGCCCTACACAACACATGCTATGTAGTCTTCCACCACATCCTCTCAGTAGGAGCTGTCTTTGCTATCCTAGCAGGAGTCACCCACTGATTTCCTCTGTTTGCAGGGTGTACCCTGCACCCCACATGGGCCAAAACTCACTTCAGGGCTGTATTTACAGAAGTAAGCGTTACCTTCTCCCACAACCCTTTCTAGACCTAGCTGGCATGCCAATGATACACAGAATGCCCAGATGCCTACACACTATGAAACGCTGTAGAATATAAATACCTACATATTAGATTACCCTTCACTTCATCTTGAATGGTCACGGCTTACCTGATGATGGCACTTGCACTGCTGACTCAAGTTTGGTGGTATGGGATATAAGCAGCTGTCCCTCATCTAAAGTTTGATTGTGATGTGGATGGTCCCAAGGTTTTCCAGAGATGCTCAGACTGTGAATCATGGATCTGACCACAGCTATCTCCACACAAAATTATAGGGAGCTGGTGTGTAACTGAAGAGTTGGTGTCCCTGTAGCCAGATTAGATACAGGCAGCACAGAGTTGCAGTGCTGAGGGCAGAGCATGCTCTTCCCTACATCTGGAAGCTGAACCTGCACACAAGAGTGAAGGAGCTATGAGAAGTGCAGGAAGTGAGAGCCTAGTCTTTAACTTTGTGATTGTATAATCAAGTTGGAAATATCCTCCCAGAATAGTTTTTATTTTGGTATTGCACACTATAGGTATCAGAATTCAGACCCTCATTTAGGCTCCTGCAGGTTAAATCCTTGAATGATGTCTTCTGACTGAATTCAAAGTCAAATTGACTTTGAATTCTGGCTGGCTTCTGCCTGAAGCACTTTCTTAGAAAGTGGACTGAAACCCTCTGGGGCTAAGGAAGGCCTTCAATGGCTCTTTGCTTGTTGGCCCAGCCACCTTAATGATCAATGGTTATGCAAAAGGAAGGCAATTTCTTCCTTGTGCTCTGTAAGCAACTTTCATGTATAACATCTGTCATTTCCTATTGATTTTAACTCAGTACAGAAAGACTGATATCTCAGGTAGAAAGCAGGTCCTAGATTTGTGATGTCTGCTTTTTTTCCCCTTTGACTTTTTCTGTAATGTAGATTTATTCTGGATCCACCTTCTCTGTTGAGGGACTAGGGACTAAACATCTAAAATCGAAATGAAGCAATAGCTGTCTAAAGTAACTTGGCAAAGTACTTTAAAGCCAGTATTTCATGTCAAATAGAAATTGTAGTAGTAATGAGGTAAGCCCCATTCTTACAAACACTGGCATCCAAAAGTTTATTTACAGGGCTAATTGTGTTTCAAATCACTGAGGTGTGTCATGTGAGACAAAACATAGAGGAAAATGTCCGCAAGCTGACTGTCTCAAAAGTGAAACCTAAAAAAGTTACAAAATAATCACAACTGTGTGTCTAGAAATTAACAAGAAATTCATTTTTTGTTCTTGGAAGAAGATAAAGTGGAGCACTGGTATGAAATAAATGTTTATATCTTAGTGTTTGCTGGTGCCTACTTCACTTAAAAGAAAGAAATGTTTAGATGCCCCAGAAGACTCCAGCACTAAAATAAATGGCTGTTTCCCCCAAAGGTGTATATTTACAATGCAGCTAAGCTGGTTTGGGAGCTATTTGTTGTCCTAAAGGTGGCAGTCCTGCTCCTAATGCTTCCTCTGTTGGAGCAAAATTTGAAAACAGCTAAACATTTCTTCCTAGATAGTTTAGATGCTTGAACAAGTTCTCTGAGAGTCAGTTCTGGGTAGGTGAGAAGGAAGCAGAGAGCAAGCAGCTGTAGGGCCAGCGAAAGGAGATGGGGACTGCCCTGTGACTGCAGCAGGCAGCCCTCAGTTTGCCTGATCTGTCTTGTGGAATTCACCTTCAGAGGAAGAACTCAGAAAAGACTGTATATTAAATCGGCTATTCCTGTGCTATTATTTTACATAATTCTGGCTCGATGACCTGCTAAAGAGAAAAATTCTGTTCCTTTGTCATTAAGATACACCTTCAGGCTGAGGAAAGACCTCACTTCTATGCTTCCTCAAAGAATTGATTCTAGGTACTCAAGCAAGGCCTCAAACCAAGATCTCCCTATTTCCCCAGTGTCCTCAGTCATTCCTCTTGCATCAGATTCTCTAGCTCCAAATTCTGGTGCCAGGTAGAAATACATACCCGGTTCTCAACACGTTGGCACTGACAGCATCTGCATCACAACATAGTCCCAGCAGGAGTGCTGCTCTGTGTAGTTCTTGTACCCAGGCTATCCCTGCTGGCTCTGCAGGATACAGAACTCTGCTGGGTAGATGTACTATTTTCCAGCAGGCAAACCATAGGAAAGAGTAGCTCTAACAGTTAATAAAATATTGGATTACTCAATTAAACTGGCAACATTTCATTAAAATAACAATACTGATTCTGTTTCCAAAGATTATTCTTCTTCTATTAGAAGACCTCAAATGTTATTTTAAAATCACATCTGATGTATATAAAGCTTCTCAGCCTTTTAGTTTTCATTAGTTTGCTGACATAGAAACATGCACAGCTCTTTTTGCAAAGCCACAAATTAGAAGGAAGGCAACAACAAAAAAAATCCCCACAGATATGTGGAGTTAGTGATGTTCACTGTAAAAATTGTTTGGTATGACTGCAGATTAAAAAAACACAAAAATTTGGATAAAATCTTTGTAATGGTGAGCTAACCACCCACTAGTGTTAACTGCATCTATTCAAACTCCACTATGAGCAGAAAGTTACTTAAGCATAATTTCCAATCTTTGTGTATTCTACCAAGAATGATATTGCAGTTCATTCATCATTCTTGTATTGATAGTTATGAATCTTAATTGCTGTCACATTTGACACTAACTTTCAAACAAATCATCGCTCCTTGCTTCTCCCCCAGAGCACTGTCATTATGTATCATCAGGGGATGAAATTCTGAATCAGCAGGAATCTGAAATAGTTTGAAATAATCAGTTCATTTCTGTGAGCTACTGTTGGTAGGAAATCCTAGTGTGGGTCCACACAGTATTTTTACAAGTAAAAGTCTAGAGAGAATCTGTAAGAAAACATGGCCATTCCCACTGCATGAGCTTTACCAAAACTCCAAGCATGCCATTGGAATAACAAAAGCAGCATTCCTTCTGCAGCTTAGAAATTCCTGTTTCTTAGGAAATGGAACTGAACCTCTGTGGTTGTTTTGAAGCTGCCTTCTTATGTTCAAGTGGATTGTCTTTCACTTTTTCACCTTTTTTTAAATAAATGATATTTTCAGCAGGTCAGTTTAAACTAAAGGTCATGCTGACTCTGCATTTTCCTCAGGATATATTCAACTTGTGTTGTGAATGTCTCATCCCTGTAAGTATTGAAGGCCACACCGGGTGGAGGTCTGAGCAACCTGGTCTAATGGAAGGCATCCCTACACATGGCAGGAGGCTTGGACCTAGAAGATCTTTAAGGACCCTTCCAACACAAGCCATTCTATGATTCTATGGTTTTATT
The DNA here is from genome assembly GCA_013400215.1 of Cisticola juncidis. Lineage (NCBI taxonomy): Eukaryota > Metazoa > Chordata > Aves > Passeriformes > Cisticolidae > Cisticola > Cisticola juncidis. Next base: position 335,087 of record VXBR01008565.1, read on the forward strand.
AGACTTAGTGGTTTTCTCCAGAAATATAATTTCACCTATGTACCTTGTACAGAGGCATGATACTGTCTCTGCTTGTCCCATGCGGATACAACACATTCTCTGTAGCTGTGTTGGTTGCTTTTTAGTGGAGTAGTCAGTTGTAGAAGAAAAACATCTCTAGTTTGACAGCTAAAAGCTTAGGTAGGAGGTGTGAATCATTGCCTGAAAGCCAGGAGACACTTTGTTCATGCAAATTGCATGAGGTGAAGTAAGGACAGTAAAAGGTTTCTAGACAGCCAGAAACAAAGTTGTCTTAGAAAAGTGGGTAAGAGAAGACTTGACTCAGGGAAAGGGAGAGGGCATATCTGTAATCAAGCCAAATCTACCTAAATATTCTGACTTTGAATGCATTCCAGTTTCGCTTCATGGACACAAATGGACAAGTTATGTCAAAGAAAATAAATGGACAGATAAGTAAACAATCTACTATGGTTACAAACCTGCCAGGTGATGCAAAAATAAGTAAGTGAAGAGAGTGACCTAGAATATACACATCAAAGGACAAATCTATTGCTTGTTGTAGTACACCCACATTAAAGACCATTATTTTTAAAGGAGAGGTCATGCAGTGTAATAGAAACATCAGGAAAAGTGAAAAGGGAACTGAGAAAAGAACTAGGGAAATGAGAGGGAGTCATGCTTTCAGAACAGAGATGATCTTTATCTATACATAACCAATACACAGCAGCCTGTCTTGCTTGTATTGAATAAATATCTTTGATGCAGTCTTCCACCAAGGTTAATGAAACATTATGAAAGTTGGTCAAGGAGAAAAATTTTGTATCCATTGAAGTGTGTATGAATTTCACAGTATTTTTGTGTCTGTCATTTCAAATTATACTCATCTGTGTTTATTTGTTTTTTCAGATGAGACAATAGCCTGATCAGATCGCTTTCTGGCTCCAGCTCTACTATCTAAATTCATCAATAACACCTTGTTTTCCAGTTCAGATTTCTTAACCTGGAGAGTCATATCTCATTTTTTTATTATGCCAGTGAGCTAATTACTGTAGAGGAAATGGCATTTTGAAACTGGTAAGAAAAATTAAAAAGTGTAAAAGTTTGTCTCACATTTTGTATTGAAAGATACATTTTAAATCCATAGCACAAAAACACGTAGCACTTTTGGTATGGATTTTCCCTGTATCTTGATCTATTCTGCAGAGTGGATCAGGTGCTAAGCTTGACAAAGACATTGATTTCTATTCATGGGTTTGCACTAATCAAGGTACATAGTATTTTAATATGCCACATATCTTCTTGACAATGAGTTTGGGGAAATACAAGATTTGAAATACTGGAGCAGCTACTAACCTCTGAATAGCACCACTGCTGATCTGAATTTATGACTCCATAAGGGCCTATCACAACCATAAAACTACTAATGGTTGATGTGTTAATGAAGGACTGGGTTACCGAGAGCTTCAGCTGCTTGGTTAGTGCTGCATTTAAAATATTGAATTAGATGCCATTAACTTTTACAGAGGGAGATATGTTACACTGGCAGAAGTAATTGTTCAGAAAACTTACATTTAGGCGTTTTACAGAGTTGCGCTGAAATTCTAATCTGAGATAACTGTTCGGTAGACTTGTACCATTTTCATCCTTATGCAAGGGATTTACATTCTGGTTTTGTTTCTAAGGTGTTTATTTTTGTTTCTAAGGTTAAAACATTGTTTCTAAGGTTAAAATGCATGAACTTCATGTCTGTTACAGCAACTCAAGGCAGTGAATATTTGCATTTAGCTTTACTTCACTAACAGTGTGGCTCCAGTTACTTTAAATTCTTAGTGAATCATTTTTAGAAACCGGTATTTTGAGAGGAACTTTTTATTCGTACGAATCCAAACCAGTTCCTTCATACTGCCAGTTCAGAACCACATTTTGTCAAGAAAAGATTTCTCAAGAGAAGGGCATGCAAAAATGCAACAGTGAAGTGTAGTAAATAATAATGTGTGTGCCTGTAGCCTACCAGAATTACTAAATGGACAGTGTAGCTGCTTAGAATGAGATCTGTTCCTTATAACTCCAATGAGGATTAGCAACTACCCTGAACAAGGCAGACCCACAAACTACAAATGGATTTCTGACACAATAGGCAACATCCTATATACTTCTTGGGTTCTCTATGGGTCAGCCAGCTAATCTTTTGCTTCACTGTTTCCACACTTTCCAAAGGTTTTACTTACATTCTGGTGATAAAAGGGAGTGTTTCTATTGGTAGTGAGAAAAAAATTGTGATAGTCTTGGCAAGAAATGTGATAAAATGATGAGAATGCAAGAAATGATGTGTAGCTCTGAGGTATTTCAAAGGAGCTTGGCAGCTGGGGCATCATCTCAAGGGAAGGTGGAAGAGAACAGAGGGGAACAGGAAGAAGAAAGGGAGGAGCTGGATAACAGAAAGAGTTTCATCCTTAAAGACATCTTCCTTTCTGTCCCTATCCTTTCCAGAGAAGATGAAAATGCTTACCTGTCATATACCTCTACATAACCTTCGGTCTACCCTCATGATCTTGGATGAACAGATGACGATCTCATTATTCAGGATCACAGCATCAACCCTGACAAATTCTGCTTCTTCTGCAAGTAACTCACCTTGTATGGAGTCACACCTGAGGACAGTGCCTTCAGTCAGCAGTTACATTCCTCCACTCCACAGGAAAATTGGTCTGTCAGTCTCCACTGGCTGTTGATGAATATCTTTTGAGGAGACTGCCTGAACTTTGCTCATGCATCTAGCAATAGCTCAATATCTGCTGGGTATTCACACTTTGGTAATAGGCTGAAACTAGCTTTACAGGTTTTGTGAAGCTACTTAAGTGTAATAGATGGAATTAATATATCCAGAAAAAAAATTAAAATTTGACCTTCTGCATTCAGTTTCCTTTGAACTGAGATGAAGGACTGGGAATGAAGGTGTTTTAGGAACTTCTCAGATTCATCTACCTAAGGTTGTAACCTTGGGTAATCTGAATAGAGCGAATGAGTCTCAGTAGTGCCAGTAATCATTTAATCGAATGAATCTTACCAGCACTGTCCGTTTTGTTTAGGAAAAGAAAAATATTTTTTTAATGGAGAGTTATTCTGATTTTTATCCAGATATGGAGGATAATTTTTTCTAGATTTCTGATAAATATTGCTTTTTAATATTAATTTAAAGCTTTCTTAGAAAATAAAGTGTTTACTAACCACTTTTTCATTCATTAGGAAAAATTCAAAACAAGGTGAATTGCACACTTTTCTGGCAGATTCCTAAAATTTTCTGGTTACTGCTGGCAAAACTGGAATTTTATCTTGTCATCCTGGATAAAGGCATGCTTTTGTTTCATTTTTTACATTTAAAATACAAATAGAACATAGTCTTAAGTGAATTAACATTTCAGTGTGGAAAAGTTTTTATGCAAGGAACAGATAAATTCTGCAGATGGCTTAGGTATAATTAAAAAATTATCTTTCCATTAGTTTTACTAGATCTCTGACTTCACATAAACCAAACTAATTCCTGTTCGAATGTCTTACTAATGGAATTAAAACAGCAGTGCAAAGTCTGGGAAATTCAGACACTGATTTAGTTAAACTTTTATACATTTACAAAATTCAATACTTATTTTTAAAGTAAAACAGACAGATAAAGATGGATATATTTCAGTGGAGTAGCGTTGAAGTTTAAATCACCAAATCAATAATCATTTAAATTGTATGATTCAAAATAAATGACCTTAGTTTACAAATTTAAAAGAAAATGTTGGAAACAGCAAAGAAAACATTATGGAAAAAACAAGAAGAGTTATTGTCATTTCAGCTTGACAAACTGACTACTACATATAGGGACCAAGGAAAGATTCAGTTTACTAGTGATATTCATATTACAACACCACAGCTCAGGTATTCACACCCCCTTCAACTATGGACTTCTTTACTAGTAGGGAAAAAATACAGGGTTTAGACTGGGTCAGCTTGTGCACCATTATGTCAATTATCCTTAATAAAAGGCACACACTTCTGGCACTGCGTTTCTAATCTTCAGCTTGTTATGACAGCCTTGACAAAATCACCCAGAGATCTCATGCACTTCACATTGCACCAGCAGAGAGGAGGGTGTCCATCTGAGATTAGATAGCACATACACAGCAGTACGAAGGAACCTTCCTGTTCATCTCAAATACATCATGCCATCATTAGTATTTCAATGAAAAAATGCTGAGCCACTGCTTTAATTATAGATCTTTATGCAATTTGTTGTAGAGTCTTGCTCCAGTTTTTGATGAGTTTTGCCTACGGATTATCAGATTTCCCTTACCTAGGAAGAACTTTGGTGAAGAACCAGTAAATATTCTATAGAACTAAAGAGAAAAGCACAGCAAAATTTATACTTCTTCCCATAAAGCTGTACTGGAGGGGATTTGAAATCCAGTGTAACCAATTCCTAACAGGTTTATTTCCATGCCACCCTTGTCTCTCCTTCTTGTAGTCACACAGTTGCACTCAGCACAGCAATAGAGGCTTGATTCTTCTTTTCTGCCCCTTCAGGCTCTGACACAGATATTCTCCTTCTCCCTATGTTTGTGTGTAGATAAGTACAGAAAAGGAGAGGAAAAATTTGAGGATAACATCTTTCTGCCTCCCTGTCCTTGACCTGGAACTGATTTGGAACCCTTTGCTACTGCACTCCCTCTCTGCACTACTGTACCTGAGACATTAAATTCAAAGACAAACAATTTATAGAAGATATCAAGGTTTTGGGTTATATATGAGTACAGATAAGAGTTGTCTACTTCTATAGTTTGATCCTATTCCCACTCCAATCAAACTCAAATGCCCAGTTTTGTGCTAGCACTTTAATAACAGACTATCTGAAGAATATGTTCACTGAAAAACCCTATTCAAATTTTAGATTTATTTAGTAACAGTGGTAAAGTTACTTTGAGAGCAGTTTATATTTCACAGTAGCTATTATTGTTAATGATAAAGAATGAAGTATCTTTAGGTGAATAAATTAAAAGGTTGCTAAATTATTTTTTCCTTCAAGAAGTTTACCTGCAATGCTGAGATGTCTGCAAATAAATAGGAAATGACAGAGGACTAGTGCCTTTTCCCTTTAGTCCAGTATTATGCTAGACAAATGTGCCATTTTAACCTTCTCCCTCAGCAATACCAAAGAAATACTAAAGAAAATAAATATATGTATGTATCAAATATATGCACCTATTTATCTCTAGGGAGCCAGTAAGGTAAAAGGGTTAAACTGTGTTTAACCAGAATGTATATTTAGTGTTCTTTATCTCCCTGGAACTTGTTAGCACTTTGAGGACCAATTCACTAAGAATGAATAATACCGTGAATGACATCAGCTTCCGCCAACACGAAAGAGGTTACTATGGTAATGGAGAAAGTTTTTCACAGTACAAAACAAGTACCATACTTGATATATTAGCCAGCCAAAGAAAGCAGTCACATATAAACTACAGCATCTTTCTAATGAATAGCCATTTATGCAGCATGCATGTTAGCAATTCTGCTGAGTTCCTCTGAACATCAAACTGTTGGCAGTTATATTGAAAAACTTGGCAGATTTACAAAAGTGCTAACATTTTGTTTTCAGCAGCTTGTTTTTTTCTTTCTCAGAGCCCATATCTTCAGCATATTCACAGGGTCTTTAGCCAATGCCAACCAGGAAGGTCTCTGATCTGAGCATAAATGTACTGTATATGCACACTGAGAAGGCAGGATGTCCAAGCCATGCAAGTGACTCAAAATAGATTTTTTATTTGTGATAGAAGAACAGATGGCTTCTTTGTTAGATAGTGCTTTCTTTTTTATTTGCTCACCACTTCTTCCATAAGAGTTTAATCCACAAAACAATAGTGTATTTGCTAACATACAAAAGCCAGAAAATATTGAAACCTTCAAATCATAGCCATGCATATATATATGGCTATTTCAGTAATGGATCAAGACCACACCAAACCACATAAATATCCCCTAATTCAAAGAGAGGTAAGATATTATTTCCTTACTCCTTCCACTTTTCAAAAAAAAAACCCACAAAGCAGTAACTTCTTATTTTGGATAGGGTCCTAGCAAATACATTCTTTCTTGCAGAACATTGAGAAATGAAGGAAAGAACAAATCTGAGAGCAGTTACAGACCATTGATTCCAGGAGTCTGCTGGTAGATAACTCTGGGGTTTTCTACTGATGTAAATTATTGTAAACCTTGTCCCAGTGGACTGAGGTATCATCTGACAAGTCCTCCTTTGCAGCACTTTTTCTATGCTTCTCTAATGCATTTTCCTTGCCAAGGATGAAGAAGTGAGTAAAAAGCAAAGGAATGAGTTAGAGTGAATGAACTTCCATGCAATTCCAGCAAAAAGTAGTAACTGATCTTGAATTCTGTCTTCTGCCACATATGTAATACATTTTGGCTGTAGATGCTGCCAAATACATACATTTAAAATGCTGCCAAAATTAAACTTCACTTTCAAGTCTTTCTGTATATGATCATCCAGTCACTCAACCTGCCATTGTTTTCATAGACATGAAAGGTTTCTTCAGTTACTCCACTTCTTATCAACCTTTCAAGTGAGGTTTTAAAATGGATTTTAAATTTAAAACACCTTTCATTGGATGATTTTTTTGTATCTATTAATGTATTCCTAAGGTAAGGATTAGAGAAATATTCTGTATTCTAAAATTTTGATCCTGCTGCCTCTATATTTTCAGCTATAGAATTTCAAAGATTTTCTATTTTTGACATTTGAACTAAATATTTTAAAGTTTTGGGGGTTTTCATAGTGTTTTAATAATTTAGCTTCTTCTCTGTTGTCTCATCTATTACCATGCCAGTTGATATGTTGGTAATGCTTTTTGTTTGTCTCAGATATTGGCAAAAGGGTAAACAAGAAGTGGAAAAAATATAGGAAAAACTTTTCTGTTTTGTCTGAAATTCCATTCCTATTTTTTTTACAGCTTTGCTTTATAATTTTTAAGACATTTAATGTTTAATTGTGATTCTGTAATTGAAATGTATGGCAGTTCCAAGAGGGGATATCCCCTCTTTGGAAATGGAAGAAACAGTGGTGCAGATATTATGCATGTTGGCCTGAGACCTGCAACCTGCAACCTGAATGGGCTAGCATGATACTGGTGGCAGAACATGGCCCGCTTTCCTGAGCAGGAGTGTTCTCCCTTTTTTGGTGTTTTTAGGCACGGCAATAAAAATTAGAGATGATCATTTGGGTTGTACTTTTCCATACAGTTCAAAATAACTTCCCTGTATTTGGCAATATTCTACCATACAGTTCATGCAACTTACCTTTTTTTGATATTTTTTTTTCCTCTGGTCATACCTTTTGCATCTGAGGAAAGAATGTAATTAGGTTTCTGCTTTGTAGCAAATTATTAAATGTGCTAATACCATCTCAAAAGTGGCACTAACTGTCATTAAAGAAAAAAATCAAACTCCAGTACACTTTCAAGTAGTGCCACCACATAATCCTGAGAGAATCTGATCTGCTGTTTTATGAAATTAAGCTGCTTAGATCTGTACTCTTAAAGATAGTTAGATGGTTAGATATCCATCTTCTTTTAAGTGAACATTGGCCTTAGTACTGATATTCAGCTGCTTCCCCACAGGCACTGCACTAACTAGGAAGACTTAGACACCTTTGAAAGTACTCACCACCTACATTCATCATTGAGGGTATTCCCTTCCCTTGGATATATAGGAAAGCAGCACCTGACATGCCCCAAAAAACTCTCTCAGTAAGACTTCTGAAAGGGCTTACAGTTGTTCATGTACTTGGAGATAACATGGGACATGGGAACATGTACTTGGACACATGGGAAAATACAGACAAGAAATTCCCAAGAGGTCAAAATAACAAAAAGAAACTTTACTGGCAACTTTAAATAATCAAAGAACTTTGGAAAAAGTTTAAGACCAACATTCCATCAGCATAAAAAACTTCTTCACACACAAACCTGGTCCATTCAATTTAGCAAACTCTAAGCCCGTTCAATTTTAAGTTACTCAAGAATTCCAAGAAGAGGGAATTAGAAGAACAAAGAGAAAGAGAGAAAGACAGAAAGCATATAGAAAAGGACTTACACAACTACCATTGCTGGGTGCCAGTGGTGTTCAGCTGATAGAAATCCCAAGAGGAGGCGGGGTCAAGATGTGTGCTTGCTGCATGTTTGGCCTTGAATAGCCCTTGGCCATCCTGGGCTCTTCCCCCAGGTGGGACTCTGGTAATTTGGCTGCTCAGGAGCTGAGTTAGGGGCTCCAGGTTGGGATGTGGAGCATTGGCTCTGCTGTGCCAGGGACTGGCAGCCACTGTAGGGCTGGGATACAGGCCTGGGCTGGGGGGTGCGTGTGCATGAGGCCAGGTCTGCCTGCTCCCCCACACACCCATCCAAAGAAATGTTTGGAGCCAGGAATCCTTCCATTCTCTCCCACAGGCCTGGGGACAAGGTGTTGGACACCCATTCTGCATCACACATGTTCTCATGGTGATGATGTTGGGGAGCTGGAGCAGGAGAACTGACCACAGCCTTGCATCTGCAAATTCTTCACACAGATTCCCATCTCAGTGGGATCTCAGTTGAGCTGCAACATTTATAGACATTTTATATACTCAACAGAATCATGACACAAAATTTTACGCTCTGCTTCACAAATTTCAGAAGGTTAAGCACAAATTCAGGATAATGATGAATAGAGTACCTGGCACTGAAAATAGCTACTCATCCACACTTGCCAAACAGTTTCATGAACAATAAGTTATTTTTTAATTTTCTTATTTTTCAAAGGTTGTTGGCCATAATTTTCATTTCATGTGACAGCAGTTTGTTTACTGTGTTGGATTTATATAGAAAGAAACAAAAATGATCAAAATAATAACTCAACCTTAGAGAGAGTTGTAATGAAGAATACAAAGAAATATTTCTCATACTCCATCATCCTCCTCAGCCATGATGATTATCTATCATTGGCACTGTTTGCAATAACTGTTTTTCTGGCTTAACTCCCAAAAGAGATTTTTTTTCTACATTACTTTTTCTACATTATTTGAAATCAAAGGTACACCTCCATGGCAAAAATTTAAATGTTTCAGATTTTCTACATGGCTTTGCTTAAGACTGTCACCATTTAAAAAAAAAAACAACAAACATATAGATAGTTGTATATTTTAAAAAAATACTTTCTGATATATAGACAGTTGTAATTACACCACCGAGATCTACCAAAACAATTTATAATATTTAAAAAGACAAGTTCAAAACAGCATGACTTTACCTCTACTCTGACAGAATACAAATGAATGAGCAGAGGAACATATATGGTATCAAATACCACATCATTATTTCTTGTTCCCTCATCAGCTTTACCAGCATGAATTATTTATACTGACTGAGCAACTAGAATCAGTCTCATTCACAACTACACACAGGTGACAAAATGTAACAGTGATAATGATGGTAATCTTTTATTGCCCTCAGTTATTTTTCTACTACTTATGATTATGAATCTGCATTTTTTGAGTTTTCTAAGGCTTCATTTACATAGCATAAGATACCTGGAAATGTGACTTGCTAGACTTTTTGAGTGTTTGGAATCCTAGGACAATATGGAATTCATGCAGTTGAGAATAGTACAATTTTCTCATCCCTCAACTTTCTTTCACAACTACTAAAGGAGTCCCTTGATGACTACAGAATTTGGTGTTTTGTAGCTTGGACAGTGCTCTAAGCTAACTAAGGAAGTGATTGTACTTGACTGGGAATTTCAGAGATAATTGTTGAGTAATTTTTAAATTCCCTTTCCCTGCTCTAGTCATTATTCTTCCTCCTGCAAGCACCTGATTTAAATCTATTGTTTGGGTGCTTGTAACCCTGACATTGCCTTAAAATCTCAACACATCCATTTACTGTTTCACTCATACCTGCTGTGTTATCTTCTAATCTGCCTTGTCCTGCACACAGTCCTCTCCTTCCACCATAGTCCAAATGTATGGCACATCTGAGTGATACACAGAAATGTATACAGTCCTCAGGTATTGTTGTCTTGCCTCTGAATCCACTTTTCTACTTGAAGCAGTTTGCAAATGAGATGACATTAGATGACTTGACATTAGATGAACAAGGTGTCAGGGAAGTGAATAGCTGGGGAGAAAAAGAGGCAACAGAGGCTGGCTGTGAAATCCCACAGTATTTCAACCAGTTTGTGCCTTCAGAAGAAGACAAATTATCATGTATTAGAGCTTCAGAGAGGAAAGCAAAGATGAATGTGGGAATCAGTCTCTGAGTGTGTCTTGAGACTGATACTTACAAGTAATGTGGTGGATACACTAAGCAACTGCTAGGCAGAGAGCAGAGCTTTGAACAGAGTCCAGAGTGGGAAGAGACTAATCCTGAAAGACTGGCAATCAGGTTTTCAACAGAGTGGAATTGAAAAAAAAAGGCAAAAGCCAGGCAAGAGAGGAAAATAGAGTATGGGCTGGTGTAAAACTGGTGGTGAGACAAGAGCTGGAGAAGAAAGATGGCTAGGAAGGAGAAGTGGACCTACCCTTCTCTGGAACAATCAGAAGGCAAATCCTGATCTTGCTATTCTGCCTTTTAGTCTGGTTCATTAATTGTAATATTGTTATCCTTTTGCCACTTCTGGGTGACACATTGCAGGTGGCTACTCCCAGCCAAAACGTTCAGGAGAGGTGTATCTTTTTTGTCTTTCTCCTCTCTACCGAATTTTGGGATACTCTTGACCATCCTTCTCTTTTATTTGTAGGATTGCCTTCAGCTGCCAAATAGCACCTACAAAAAAATAAGAATAGTGTGGTGCTGAAGTTTTTAAGTGTGGCTTTTACTAGGGCTGTAGCAAAATGTCAGCTTTCTCAGTGATGAATTAAAAGTAGGTTTAGTAAGCAAGTAACAGAGGACTTGGAGGCCACATTTCACATGGCTGACTGAGTGCCAGACTTCAAAACTCTGGCAAAGAGCTTGCTGCTACACTGTACTGCATCTATGCCCTAGTTTGAGTTTTAAATAGGAATTATCTGCCAGGTTTCAGTTATAATGAAACAAGTAGGAAAGCAGTCTCATGCTATAAATAGTATTTGGAATTTAAGCTCAAGCAGTAACAGGAAAGCCTAGTCTGTGTTTCTTCCTCTGCAGGTAGGAGAGAGAAACAAAAAGAAGAAGAATTGACAAAAATGGCAAAAATGTCCAGAAGGACATCCTGGGCATGTCCTGTCCCAGCTATTGTCTTTCTCCAGACAACAGCCCACCTATCCCCATTTGCTGCCTGACCTTGTCAATGGGAATTTCTTTGAAAACTAATGTCCAAGTTAAATAGATAAAGCAAATTATAAGAGAAAGAAAAAAAATTGGCATGGTCTTCCAACACCTTGGTTTTCTACACTGTAAGACATTTTTGAATTTCATTTTCTGTGATATCTCTTATTGAAATGAAAGCTATTCTGTGGTTTGTGGCTTCATGCAGGTTCTGGGAGATGTAGTTTCAATACTTCTTTTGGCTGAGGGAATTTACATTTATATCTGCTATTAAGGATTATTTTCCATTCTTCATAGGTTGAAATATCTTTCTTTTTTTTTTTTCTCAGAGTGATTGGTGCTTCACAGTCACAAAATCCTCTTGTTCTGCCGACCACCTCTGGCTCCTGAAGATTGCCCCAGGAATGGTGGTTCTTGATAGATATGGAAGGGTTAATGAGGCCTTCGTTTTTATAAGATGATTAAGCTTGACAGTCTGGCTCAGGAGATCGCACAACCAAACCCCACAAGTTAATCAACCACGTAACCAAGTGCTGCCAAGTCCGTGCCAGTTAGGATTGCATACATTCATGTCAAGAGGGCATCCGTGTGTTCCCATCCAGAATGATTCCTCCTACATTTACACCTAATTCAGAGGAACCTCAGCAGTAACACTGGGCTAAAACCAAAGGTGAATTTAAAAAACTGACTTAAGCATTTCCTAGAGGTTACTGGGGTGGAATGCCATAGACCACAATTGAAAGAAAGAAAGGAGGAAGCCAGACGAAACATCTCTCAAAGAGGGGGCAGAAGTGACTGAGACAGAACGTTTGTTATGGGTGATTTTTCAACAGCTCCTTTTACTTTCAGCATAGCCTGGGATATTGCTTGCAAGAATCTTAAAATGATAATGAAATATTTTTATTCTGATAATCCATTTCTTAGATTTGTCATAGGTTTGTTCTAAACTGTAGATTTACACAAACCCATACAGACAGGTTTCCATGTCTAGCTACAAAAATCCAAACTATGCATAGGTTTCACACAGTTCCCAAGGCATATGCATTCACACAGGAAGGTGTCAAATATTACAATCACATCATGGATGTCTGCATGTGAATAACTAACAACATGGCTGTGTTTTTAAGGATGCTGTAAAACACTGTGCTCACTACCACTTCATATTTGTACAAAGAAGTTAAAAATTTCAGCAAAGCAGAAGAAAAACGAACACTGCATGCTTGTGCTGTATGCTGGCTTTGCAAGCAGGGCAGGAATACATCTGAAAGTTTGGGCTATATCAAGGTCTGCTACAGGTTTTGTGTCATGCCCTCATTTCCCCACTCTGCCTCTTGTCTTCATGAGATGTAAAAAAATAGGAAATGGAGTATTTATTACTGACCTTATTTTATTGTAAGACTGCTGAGCACTGCTGCTATGTATACAGTCATAATTATGCACATGTGAAAAAGGGATACACTTGTCCTAGAGAACATTAGTGTCTGATTAGATCCTCTGGGGCTACTGCATTCCAAACAGTTAATCAGATCCATAGTATCCAAATTGGTCAGGAAGGCTACAGACATTAAAAATGGGAGCAAGCAAACAGAGGTCAACATGAACTCAGAAGACCTGTCATCAGGCCACCCATTAACAAGGATTTCACCATTAATTATTTCCTCTCAATACAAGACCGGTGCAAGAAATAAAGAGGAACTAACATGGTTTAATGAGTTTATTGCATAAATGTAAATTATTTCAGTTTGTGCTGCATTTGCAAGTATTGTAAACCATTAAAAATTAAGTAGAAAGCATCAAAATTAAAAAGATAAGGATATAGAGAAAAAATAAAGATACATAGATTTGATAGAATAGAAAGAGAGATTTAAGACACTGACATTCCATATTAACATGTCTTCATTGTATTAACAGTGCCAGAATGAATAGCTGTGCTATTTGCAGGGGCTTCAACGAAAAAGAATGATCATGTTAGCTCAGTCCCTGTGAATAATGTATGAGGCTGAATTCAACTTATTTGCCTCATCTTGTATTCAGTCTAAAGCCCCCACAAAATAAAGGACTACACTTAGCATTAAGTAACAATTTCTTGTTTTAACTTCCATATCATTATTTCTGTGCAGTTAGACATGGGTTAGAAAATTGCATATGGGGTGGTTTTCCATTTATTAGAATTTTTGGATGCAGTCTCAGTGTCAGATGGAGGCCAGTCTGGGAGTTCTTCTGTTTTACCCATTTAAATCCTTTAGGCCCTCAATGCATTTTTAATAGGCCATAGAAGAATCAATTAAATCTTGTTATTTGTATGCATTACAGGGTTATGCTCTTGTGGGTATCTAGCTAGTGTTAATTAACCAAAGAGGAAAGCATTTTGCACTTTTAAATGGTGTAAAATGCTATATTCACAAATTAAATGATCTAACAACAGTTTGGATGGAAAAATCTTATTATTAATAGCAATGTATTGGTGAATTATGGCTTCCAGCTCAAGAAAGTTATGTGGAAAAGAAGACTTCATTATCACCTCTGTTTAAATCAACCTATTTTTCTAACTTTATTCTTTTAAAGAAAATTATACTTTATAATCACTTTGAAAACTTCAGCTATCTGGGACAGTAATGAACTTGAAGAAATGAAGTCACCACTCTCCCATAGCAGGCAAAAGATTTCCTGAGGAAAATAACATGGATTTCTGAGGAATCTTTCTAGCCCTGCTTATACTAAGAAAATCAACCTACTCCTGTCCCAACTGAGTTAACTTAGAAACTATATCCAAAAGAAAACAGTGAGGATGAGGAGTAGTAGAAAAGAAGGTGTTCAGGCCATTTTACTCTGTTTCTGTTTGTAATTTTTCTAATCTACAATGAAAAGGGGCAACAGCAGAGTCCTGTCATCAAGCAACATGTCGAAAATCAGGCTAACAATTACTAATAGTCAATATTGGCTGCAATGAGTTTTAACTGTAGCAGGAGAGCAAAAAGACATTTTCATAGCAACCCGGGTAGTACAAGGCTTGAGGGGAGTACAATAATCAGATCAAATGGAACTGAAAGGTGGCAAGTTTGTAGAATCCTAGAATATTCTAAATTGGAAGGGACCCACAAGGATCACTGAGTCCAACTCCTGGCCCTGCACAGGACAGCCTCAAGAATCAGGCCATGTTCCTGAGAACATTGTCCAAATGCTTCTTGAGCTCTGTCAGGCTTGGTGCTGTGACCACTTCCCTGGGGAGCCTGTTCCAGTGTCCAGCTACCCTCTGGATGAAGAGCCTTTCTCCTGATATCCAGTCTAAACCTTCCCTGACACAATTCAGGCCATTCCCTTGGGCCCTGTCACTGATCACCACACAAAAGAGATCAGTGCCTGCCCCTGCTCTACCCATCATGAGGAAGCTGTAACTGCAATGAGGTTTCCCCTCAGTCTCCTCCAGACTGAACAGACCAAGTGGCCTCAGCCCTTACGGCTTCTCCTTCAAACCCTTCACCATCCTCATGGCCCTTCTTTGGACACTCTCCATGAGTTCAATATCTCTCTTATACTGTGGCACCCAAAATTGCACCCAGTTCTTGAGGTGAGGCTACCCCAGCTCAGAGCAGAGGGGACAATCTCCTCCCTTGCCTGGCTGGCCCTGCTGCCCCTGATGCCCCCAGCACAAGGTTTTCTCTCCTGGCTGCCAGGGCACTGCTGGCTCATGTTCAACTTGCCATCAGCCAGCACCCCCAGGTCCCTTTCTGTGGCACTGCTTTCCAGCCTCTCATTCCCCTGAGAGGCTGTCTGTACATCCAGGGCTGCCTCATCCCAGGTGTGGAATCTGAAACTTGTCTTTTGTTAAACTTCATCCAGTTGGTGATTGCCCAGGTCTCTGATTTGTCAAGGTCTCTCTGCAGGGCCTCTCTGCCTTTCAGAGAGGCAGCAGTGTACTTCCAGTTTACTACTCTCAGCAAACTTCCTCAGCATACCTTTGAGTATTGCATTCAAGTCATTTATGGACATGTTGACTTAGTGAAGGAGAATCAAATGGGATGGTAACAGGTATCTTCCCAGCAGTATGCTATCCCCATCACCAGCTTTCTCATTGCTGGGGAAAAGCAACTTCTTACTTACTACTTACTCCAGAAAGAATTACTCCTTCTGGAGAGAAACAACAGCTTTACACATACTGATCTCCTGATGAATTTCTTCCAGGCACAGAGCTCTAGATCTGCATGAAGGTCCCTGCATAGCCAGAGGCTCTTAGCCTTAGTCCTTGTATATCATTGCCTGTGTGAGTTGGCCAAGCTGAAGCACCTCTATTAAGGCCATGGGAAACTCCTTTCTAGTTGTGGCGAGTAGTAAAGGTTCATGGGAGTTTGCATTTAATGAAGTTGTTCCATATCAGGTTACGTTTTTATGAGTGGTCAGTTATGTTGTACAAATATGATTATGTTCCCAGTTTGAGTTTCTGATTGGACTCTTACCCTCAGACCTACCCTGTATATTGTCATGTTTCCCTCAGTTCTGGGTCTTCCATCAGTTCCCCCTGTCACTGTAAGACACAAAATGAATCACACTGGCTCTGTGAATTATCAGGCCAGAGAGAGATTTATTCAAAATACAATTTCATTATATAGTGTTTACAGAGACCAGTATGATTGGATGGCAAAGTTAACACCTCTTCAACCACACTGGTCAAGCCAGAGGGCCATCAAGAAGTCCCTCCTCTAAAAAGAACAAATAACATAGATATAGTTAACACAGTTATAGTTATCTCTTTTTATTTACAGCAAATCGCCTGAGAAAGAAATTTCACAAACCAAAGCATCTCAGGCATGAAATCAGTGCTACAAACCCCGACAGAGTTGTCCTGGGTACCGTTCATGGGTTTGGGGCACTGTCCCTATTTTCTTTTATCTGTTAGTAAAGTGCTCTTTTTCTAGTGACAACCGTTGTTCCCACCCCTAATTATTTTCTTTTCACCCTCTGCTCTGAAGTCAGGGGACCTGAAGGTTTGTCACAGCTACCCTCACTGCAACAATTCCTGGTGTAGAAAATGAAGATATTATCCATTTCTTACAGTGTCCATGAAAAACAGCATCCTGGCATTGTAACACTGGTCACAGGAGAACTGCAGGACAATGCCTGAAGAGCCAAATAGGAAGGGAAGTAAAACCCAGAGGACAATCCAGGAAAAAGTCAGTGGGATGCTCTAAAAAGAAAAGGGCAATTTGCATACAATTTAATATTTTTAAAAGAGATTACAATGTTTGGAAATGTAATTAATTGCTGCACATGTTGCACAGATGACGATCATTTTCATTTTGCTGACACTACTATTTATGCAATGACTGACTTTGTTTCTTGCTTTGGGCAGGCCAATATGTACAAAAAATCTATTCCTTTAAGGCAAGGCTGAAGACAATAAATAGGTCTTTGAAGTGGAATTTAGTTCAGAAGATATTCAACTATTTTTTCCTTTGGAATTTATGCTTGGTGTGTCTTCAATTACTTGTGTTTCTCACTACAGCCTTTGGTAAGCTCAGGAAAGATCCATTTAGACTAAGTACTGTTATAAATAAGCTTCCCTTCATACTAATATGAGGGTCTTTATCTTGTCCTGCTATGATAGAAGAACAGCAACATTTTCCTGGAGCAACTGGCATCCATTAAGAGATCCCATCATTCATCAAGCACAAACAGTTTGCTAAGCCAAGTCCTGTCTATGGGAACAAAAACATCCCCATATTTCCAAGGAGGCAGAGCACACGTTGTCATGTCTCAATAAGGAGCTGGATAAATATTGTAAAATATTGTTTCAGTAGAGCAGATGCTCCAACCATATTGACACCTACTAACAAACTCGGACACCCTGGGGCAAGAAACTTTACTTACAATGGAATTGAATTATCTCTGAATGTATGAGCAACATCCTACCTAAGGCAAAGAATAAGATTACTTTACTTTAAAAAAAAATAAACAAAACCTAAATACAGACCCACAGTTTCCTTGTTCTTGAGCATCAGTTTCAGAAAATGAGAAACCATCTACTAGTCCTTAACATAAGCTGAGAAATAACAACAAAAATTAAATTGCAGACATGTTTAACTTTTTTTAAAAGCTGTTGGTCTACTTCTAGATATGTGAACAAGTCTGATCTCAGCATTTTGTTTCAATTAGCATATAGACTGTCATCTGAAAAGAAGATCCAACAATAGACAAAATAAAGTCTATATAAAGTAAATGGCATGTGGTTTTTGTTTTATATTAAGGAGCAGCAAAAAAAAAAAAGCTCCCTGAGATCCCTCAAGGCTTTTCTAAATGATCATTTCCTAAAAATAGTTACAGTACAGTTGTGCTACAATCTGCATTTCAACCTGGTGTGTTTTAAAACAGGAGTCCTAGAATCACCATTAAATAGTCTAAGCATGAATCTGCTGGGATAGAGAAAGAGCAAGATTAACATTTTGGGTTTGCTATGAAATCCATGAGCACAGGGCCTACACTGCTGCTGCATCAGCTTTTTTTCAATTTTCCAAGTACACAGATTTCTCATGGAATGTAAAAATAAAAACAGACAGTTATTTTCTATAGTGAGGAAATTATAGGAAGTTTGAGCATTCTTAGACCATAAATGATCTAAGAAAAATCCCCAGTGAGATCTAATCATTAGAAAAAACAGCAGACAACATACATGAAGACATGACACTAAAAAGAATGAGGTGATGAAAAGGGTAAAGTTAAGCCTCAATCTAGAGGGTCAGAATTTATGTGGCAGAGATACCACATAAAATCTTAGAATCATATGGTTTGGGTTGGAAGGGACCTTGTCATCCATGTCCAGTGCCCCTGCCATGGGCAGGGACACCATGGACATCTTTCACTAGACCACGTTGCTCAGAGCATGTTCCTCTCTATATTTTATTTTTATTAAGTTAATAAAACCTACCGAAAAGTAAACAAAATAAAGTTTAGAGGCGTCGGTTCCCTATTAAATATTAACCTCAAATCATGAACTGAGCATTAATTTGCTTTGCTGAAAAGTATCCTTGATTGCTTTATTCTGCACGCTAATCTGTTCTTACTGACAGTGCTCTACCCATAGCTACTACAAGAGCCAAAATAATCTGATTTGTTCATTTATTTTGCAGAGCACAATTCACCTCTTTCCAGCGAGTAAGTACACTATTTATAGCTCTTTATTCTTAATTTGAAATTCCTGCAAGAGTTCAAACATAAGGCATAAACTGTCTGTAGAGAAAAACTCACCAGAAGCTGTATTAATATGATTTTTGTGCGTATTAGATTCTATACTAAGAGCATTTATACCGTCCAAACAATCTCACTAGCGTCAAGCCTTTGGCTGTCAAAGAAAAAGATCCTGCATAAAGCAGATAAGCCCCACCAAAGCCCTTATTTGTAAACACAGTGCAGCTGCCAAGTGCCTCAGAATTCTCTTACGTTAGCTGATCACGTAGCTGGGAGCAGACTGTAGGACAGACTCTGTCAGCTTGCAAACAGAATGCGTGTCTCCCGATCTGCAACAGATCTTTCAAGTATCAAAAAATACATAAAGATAAGGCGCTATGAAAATCCTACAGTTACTGGTTTACAACTTACAAAGCCAAATTTTTGCTCAGGGCAGCAGCTCCATCCTCCCTCCCACCCCTTCCTTCTTCTGTCTCTCATTTTAGACCGTACATTATTAATCAGGTAAAATTGCCTCCCCCCTTTACATTTTTTAAGAGATTAAATAAATCTGAGCTATTTCAACTGGGATACTGGAAAAAATAATTTTTGCCACTTACACTTTTTTTTTTTACCAAACTCAAAAAATACAGAATACAGACAAACCGAGGGGGAAATATTATAGGCCATTGTTCAACATCTTTGCCCTGTAAAAAACAGGTGAGATAGTAAGGAAAAGAGGACTGACAGTCAGCCATTAGCTGGCAATCAGAACGGGAATATATTTTTGGTAACATAAATTTGTGTGTTTTTTTCTCTTAAAGAGTATATATTAGAAGTGGTATGTACAAATGATCAGGACACGGGAGCTTTAAAGTAATACAAGCTATCAATAAAAAAGAGTGATAGACCTGCCAATAATTTCAGCAGGAACAATTTTTACTAACTTTATTGTATTTTTTCCCTGTAGCTTTACCACTGTTTGGTCAGACAACTGTTACTACCCAGCCTGCAATCCAGCTAATCGAACTGTTATTATCCTTTCCTCTGTAATCCAGTTTCTCTCCTTAATCAGAAAAGGAGTACAAATATGATTCCAGTAAATGAGTTCTCTGAAGGAGTCTCATTTTGAGTGACTTTTGTCTTTCAAGTGTGACAAAAAATTTCACATCTTTGGTGAGTGTGATCACGGTTTCACATTAATCCTTTGCAAACTGCCCTCAGCAAACTGCCTGGGGCGTTCTGCTGCCATATTCTCAAACTCTGCCTCTCTGGGCACATTTTTCTTTCCCCTACAGTGCTCTACATCAACTCGAAAGCTGTTTGTGAGAGGGATAGACACAGTGAAGAATCACAAATTATATGATCTAATGCCAAAATCTGTCATTCTGATTAAAAACATTAGGATCTGGTTGAAAAATGGGCATATTACTAAATAAGTGCAAGTACTGTTTTTAGCATAGTTTTGTATGTCTTAAAAGTAAAATAAACCATATAAATATTGTGTACCAGGGAAGAATTGTCATCTATATCTGTGGTGGGTTCGCCTTAGCTGACACCCACTCAGCCTTGCACTTTTTCCCTTTTCTGCAGATGGGGAGAAGACACAAGAAATGAAAAAAGACTTGTGGATCATTGTGAGATTTTTATAGAAAAAGCAAAATCTGCACACATAAGCCAAGCAAAATAAGGAATTCATTCGTTAGTACCCCTTGGCAGAGGTATTTCAGCCACTTCTTGGCCAGCAGACCCTCAGCATGAATAACTCTTGCACAGACATTATCACAACAAACATCCCCCCTTTCTCCTTGACTGGAGCTGTTCCAGCTGAACCTCTCCACTCTGTGTGGAGCATCCCTCTGGTCAGGTTGGGTCCACTGGACAGGCAATGTTCCTTGCCAGCCTCTTGCACCTCCAGCTTGAGGCCTTTTGGATAGGAGTAGGTGGAGGGGAGCAGGAGAGAGAATCCAGTGGGTTTCATTTCCCACCCTGGGAATCAAAGTTTTGTGTCTTTCCTCTGCCCCAGAAGTGGGAGTGGCAGGAGGCTGACACAGGACACTGCTGGGATGGCAGACCCAAACTGACCATATTCCATGTGATATTGTGCTCATCAAGAAAAGCTCAGGACAAAGAAGAGAAAGGGAGGGTTTAGCAATGGCCTGAAAGGAGTGAAAGCACATAACTGTTGTAACAAACACAAATCAGTAACACAGTAGCACATTAAAGCTTGCATTTCTCTGTTTGAGACACTGCATTTTGTTATTCATCTGTTTGTGGTCTTACCAGATTTTTTTGCCTGTGGAAAGTCCCTTTGATAAGTTTCATTAAACTATCACCACAGGAATAAGAAATGTTATGTTTTGCCATCAGGATGACAAATGTCCCTTCTTCCTCCTCAACCTTTGACTCAATCTGTACAGCACAAAATCAGTGTGTCAGCTTCACGCCCACAAGTACTTCTCATATTGCTGCTGATTTGTAGCCGAGAAAAGTCATAGCAGCTACCACATCTAATTTGGAAATCAATTTCAAAAGTGGTCTGTGTTTTCTTTCCAAGAAGAAGTCAGATTTCCAACAGATTGAAATCATTAATATGCGTTTCTTAAAAGAAAGAGATTTCAGTTCATTTCAATTAACTTGTTTTCTGGGTTCCTAACATTATTACTGAGTGCTTCTGTGTGGGGAACAAGGAGAATAAGAGGCTTTTAAAACGTTTGTGAATCTCCCTAACTTTTGATTTTAGACAATTAATGTGTAAACAGGAAATGAATAGAAGTCTACCATTATTTTGTTTTTGCAGGACAGGCTGGAACAACTGAATTATCCCGCATGTCACGATAAGAAAATTTTACCACATAAGACTTGCAATGCCATTGTCTAAGAACTTCTACAATACCCTTGAATGAATTCCTTGTTCTGCAAGGGTTGAAGGAATTCCTTGTTCTTCTTTGGCTGCCTGCATGGCTTTTGCTTTACCTACTAAACTCTCTTCTTCTCAACACTTGTGTTTTCTCACTTCTGCCCTTCTGATTCTCTTGTCCATGACAGCAGATGGGAGGGAATGAGCAGCTGGGTGGGGCTGAGCTGCTGCCTGGGGTTAAAGCAGACACAGGAGCTGCAGGGCATCACCAGGGGTTCTGTCTGGACTGTGCTGAGCAGGCCCTTTCCTACAGCCTAAGGAGCAGGGCAGGATTGGGGGCAGCCTGGGCAGCCCAGCCATAGGTATCTGGCAAGGTCACAGTGACAACACAGGTCTGAGGTCACCCTTGAAAGTTTGCCATTGTAATAGGAGAAATTCACAGAGAGCCCTCCTCACACTGGATTTCCTTGTGTTATACATTCCTGCTCTTTGCAGAGATGTAGTGTCACTGCTGTTCAGGAATAAGCCAGGTTGTCATCAAGCCTGACTAGAAGCCATTAAAATCACTGAATTAAAGCTGGTGTGAAACAAAAAATATTGTGAGCCACTCGATTTAATTAAAAACTGATCTGTCAGTTAAATGGATTGAACTTTACATTTCAAAAAAGAAAGAAACATCAACAGTAAAAAGGTGTCAAAAATACCTTTCACATAAATGTAATCACAATATCATATAGAAATCAATTCTGGATTTAACAAAGTAGATTTTTTTCTGCAAAATAATTAAATTCCCCTGAAATAATTCAGGTTGTGCAATGTTTCATAATCTTACCAGCAGAAAAAAAGTAAAATGTAGCCAATAAGTTCTGGTCTGGGGGAGTTATCCAGTCTCATGGATGAGAGCCATTGTGAGCTGAAACAAACTTCTCTCTAGGTTCTGCAATGGAAGAATGTCACAAACACAAAGAGAATCAAATCT
This sequence comes from Cisticola juncidis, assembly GCA_013400215.1. Taxonomy (NCBI): domain Eukaryota; kingdom Metazoa; phylum Chordata; class Aves; order Passeriformes; family Cisticolidae; genus Cisticola; species Cisticola juncidis. The sequence goes on from VXBR01008565.1 coordinate 357,414, forward strand.
CTTTCAGCGCTGAAATTTTGGCATTTAAACCTCCATCAACCTTTAGTTTTTTATGTCCTGTGGAGAGCCTAATTTCTCCTTTAAGAAAGTCATCTGTTCATTTAAGAAGAGTTTGCAAATGCTCTATACTAATGATACAGTTAATCAAATGCTGTAAAAAACTAGGGAGAAACAATTATTGCCAATATTGTTCCCCTTTTGTTTCATAGGATTCAATCTGACAGAGAGTGGTAGGTGCTGGAATTCAGTGAAATGTGATTTCCTTGTTATTAATCAAGGAAACATATTTCCTTGCTTGAGGGAGGAAAGGTGATAGCTACAGATTCAGGACTTTATTCAACTGAAAAGACTTACAAAGTATACTAAAAATTCCTACTTGCTCAAATACCAGCATTTGTTTTCAGAATGTCTGCCATTTCAAAAACAATTTGGAGACTGCCTGTGGTAAAGTTGCCAGCTAATACATCATAATACTTAACCCTACATGTCATCTAAGTTTCACTGGGATTTCTTCACTAATTATGCTGTAGTTTCTTGCAGGGAAGAAATTCTTCCTGGGTGGTGGACATAGGGTTATTGTAGTTTTGTCACAATGATTTGGTTTGCATTCAGCAGCCACTTATGCACAGAAGAGTAAAGACGCAATAGTAATACAAAATTATTTCTGCTATGGCTAGTATTTTAAAACAGGAAAAAAAATCAGTCAGTGGTGCTTAATGTAGAAGAAAGAATGGTAGCACAGTAGTGTGACAGCCTAGATAAAGCCCCCACATTGCTAGTTTAGCTTAGCTGCATGTTCTGTACTGTAACTATGTAGCTGAACATAGTTGGCAATCAGTGAAAATTAGAAATAAGATAAATGTTCCTCACAAAGTAAATGAGCTAATCTTTGCAATGTAGTTGCTTGCAATACTCATTTTGTTCTCGGATTTAAGTAGGAGGACCTATTAACCTGCTTCTCAGCAGTAGAGAAAATTAATCCACCCAGTCTAAATAAGGCAATTGTAAATGAAAGGCTTTCCTGTAGATTTGCTACTCTCCTACAACTCTTCAGCAGACAGATGGATACTTACATATAAATAGCAAAATGTGGAGGATGCTGATGCTGCCTGGGACCACAACTCACTTAGAAGTGTATTAACCAGCAAGCTATTTTTTTGTATTTAGTAACAGTTCTATTTTTTCTATAGGTTTCAAACAAACAGAACCAGCATGGGTTTGAGATAGTATTGAATCCTTTTGTATGGAGAGGTTCTTTCACAGCAAAGACAAATATATGTGTCTGACAAGAAAAAACAAGGGGGAAAAAAAAAAAGGAAAAGGAAAATCCTTGAAAGACGATTCACAGTCCACAAAGTACAGTGAGATTGCCTTTTGAAAATGACCCAGAGAGCTGCAGTAGTACTTAACTCTGAGAGGCAGTGTGAAGAGTCCTAGGACACAGAAATCAGAAGATCTGGCATGTTGCTCTGCCCGCAGAAAGGAAAGACAGCACTTATTTTAACTGCCATGGGGCCAAAATGTTGCTCTGGTCTCTTCCTCCACAGCTTCACCATGACCATCCCATGAGACTGATTAAAATGTTATTACTCTGTGCCCATTTTTTCATTTTTTTGGAAAAAAAAAAAAAAGAAAAAAAAAAAAAAGAAAGAGCATTTGTTGTTTCCCAACCTTCAATTATTATCTAGCTATGTAAATATCTAAAAATGTTTTAATTAGCCACACTATATGAACAAAGTCATTCCAGAGTAGGCAACAAAGGAGGCAACAAGGTTGGTGAGGGGCTTGGAGCACAAGCCCTGTGAGGAATGATGGGGGGAGCTGGGGGTGTTTAGCCTGGAGAAAAGGAGACTCAGAGGTGACCTTATCACTCTCTACAACTGCCTGAAAGGTGGTTATATCAGGTGGGGGTTGGTCTCTTTCTCCAGGCAGCAGCTGACAGAACAAAAGGACACAGTCTCAAGCTGCACCAAGGGAAATATAGGTTGGATATTAGGAAAAAGATTTTTATGGAAAGGGTGATAAAGTATTGGAGTGATCTACCTGGGTAGGTGGTGGATTCACTGCCTCTGGACATGTTTAAAGCAAGACTAGATGTGGCACTTGGTGCCATGGTTTAGTTGAGGTTTGGGTTGGACTTGATGATCCTGGAGGTCTCTTCCAACCTAATGATTCTGGGATTCCTGCTGAGTTTTATTAATTTGCAGTGAAGCAGGAATAATGATATTTGCCTGCCTTTGTAATGTGTTTTCAGATCTGTAAATGAAATGTTTAATATGAAAGCCTAATGGAAGTTAGATATTTTAGAAATAAGTATCATGTGAGTACAAAAGCTTGAAAGTCATATTACAAAATGCAATTAAAGCATTTACTACAATTGATTTGCATGCATATTAAGACTCATTTCATGTGTTTTCATGCATAGATTTTATCACACAAAGAATTTACACAATTCACACATGACATATTGATGAACATAGACAGTAGACAAAGTTAGTATGTACTTATTTAAATACAATACACTTCTAATTATTTTTTTATAGTTTAAACTCAATGGGAAATAAATATTGGCTGATATTTCACTACTAAAGTGAGTATAGCTGAAATTTTATTTGAAAAATTCTGACATTACACACTGTTTATTTTTCATCAACACAATTCAAATTTGTAAGGTGAAATAACATTCTTTACTAATACTTAGTAAATAAATAATTATAATCTTGATAGCCATAGCAATTATTTGTTCTTGGATAAAAGTAAAATTAACAGAAATTAATCCCCTTAAATGGCAACAACTTAAAACATTTTCAGTACTTAACCTAGTCCCCAAGAGTCTCTATGCCATTTGTCATCTAATTATTTGAGTAGCATGAACAGGACAAGTACTTCTGACATGATCAGAAGTTCACAGAAATGAGCTATGGAAATACACACAAGACTATGAGGTCAAATTATCAAAGCAATCCATTATGGACAGAATACTCATGTAGATTGTGTGACTACCTCAATGCCTCACCAAAATATGTAAAAATTGGGGAGAATGTTAAATAAGTTAAATAAAATGCTAAGCACAATATTTTCCCAGTTAAGTGTCAATGCAGAGAGTAAGTTCCATTAACAGATTGAGGGGAAAAAACCCGAAACAAAAACCAACATAACACCAAAAAAACCCATTGCATGTTAAAAAAACCCTCTTATTCACCTCTCGTGTTTGTTACACAGCCTGTGAGGCCTTGTCTCTTTTGAAACTTTTCCATGTAGCCAGAGTGTGAGTTTACAGGACAGTGTAAACAGTGTAAACACCATTTTCTTTTTCATTATCATTATTTTCATTATCAGTAGCTTCTGAATTTTGATGCCTGAGATACTGTCTTCTGCCTCCTTCATTCATAATTCTTCCTGAGAACATCACTTGCTCTTCAGCATCCTCAACTCTAAGTCTCCAATACCTGGAAAGTTTACTTCAAAAGACAATTTTGTCAGCAGCCAAACTAATCACATTTGCTTTCCTTCATATCTTGTGCACACAGATTCTTTAGCATCTAAGAATAAGTTTATAAGCCTTTCACTCTGTGTGGCTAGCAGTAACCCTGCAGTCTGCTGCCCATTTTCAACAGACTTTAAAGTTCTGAATGTGCTTGACATCTGTACTTTTTATCAAGTCTGTTTGAAGTCGGCCAGCAGGTTCAAAATGCACAAGGTCAAAGAATACAGTAATATAAACTCCACTTCCTTTAAAGAGTACACGTAAAAATCCTCCTTCAGCAGGTGGGGACTTTGCATTTTTTATTGATGTGCAATTATGATTCAATCTTAGATGCAGAAATCAGTTCTTAGTTTCTTCTGTGACATACATAAAATTTTCACACTGCACAGACTGTAACTTAAAAAAAATGTATAAATGCACATTGACACAGTACCTTAATACAAAGAAACTAATGATTCCTTCTTAAGCAAAACAAACACCCAAAGTTTCAGTCTTCCATAAATGCACACATCAAATCAATCCAGAGAAGTGGACCATTGTGGATAAAATTACACTATTACAAACTAATATAGGAACTATGTAATTTCTACCAAATTATGTTTAGCATTGCAAATTCAATATAGTGTGTGATACAGTACTTCAGGGAGAATGTGCATTGCATAGAAAATATCTGGGGCTTGTTTTTCCTGGCAGACTTGCTAAGTACTTTCTAATTTCATGCAGAGGAATAAAAGGCTAAAATTAACATGATGATCTCTTCCAATTTAAAATCTAAATGTTGCTTTTGTTTTGGGGCTCCCTTTATGTATGTCAATACAAATCATAGCTTCTTAAATCACTCAGCAGTATTTGTCCCAGTCTTCACATACATATTTAAAGATGTGGAGGAAGTATCTAGGCAAGCATTTACCATAAATAAATTACAGTTCTTATGATGGAAAGAAGGTCTATATTCTGGGACGCCCACAAGCAAATTTGTTGAACTATCTTCTTGTCGAAATCAATGTTGGATCCTAGTTTGATTCTTGTGCTGAATTTGGCTGGGGTAGTATTAATCGTCTTCACAGGGGCCGGTATGAGGTGGTGTTTTAGATTTGTGCTGAACACAGGGTTGATAATACAGAGATGTTTTTGTTATTGTTGAGCAGGGCTCAGCAGAGCCAAGGCCTTTTCTGCTTTTTGTGCTCCCACACTGGTGAGGAAGTTGTTGGTGCATGGGAGGTTGGGAGGAGACACAGCCAGGATAGGTGACTCCAGTTGACCAAAGGGATATTCCAGACCACCATAGGATATTATGCTCAGTGTATAAAAGGTGGGAAGAAGATGGAAAAGAGAGACGTTTGGAATGATGGCACTTTTCTTCCCAAGTGATTGTTACAAATGATGGGGTCCTGCTCATGGAGAGGCTGGACATTTGCCCAGCCATAGGAAGCAGTGAATTGGTTCTTTGTTTTTCTTTGTTTGTGTGTGTGCCTTTGCTTTCCCTATTAAACCACCTTTACCTCCCATGGGCTTTCTAACTTTTAGCCTTTCAATTCTCTCCCCAGCTCTGCTGGTGAGGGAGTGACTGAACATCTACGTGGGGTTTGGTGGCTAGCTGGGGTTAAAGCTCAACAATGCTCTTGGAAAGTGCCAAAGGGAAAATGGGAGCTGAACTTACAATCTTAATGCTTCCCTTGTACCCAAAAAACCACATCCCTGCATACATTTTTTACCATGCCTCAGTAAAAGAATAACTGCTGATTTTTCTGGTCAAAATGCATCATTGTGCTGGATTATATCCATGTTGATCTAGTGCTGTCTGTTCTTCTTGGTTCTATCTGTTGTAGCAGGACAGGACAAGTCCCCAGAAGGAGATTTGGGAAGGACAACACAGAGGGAAATAATGCATTTGTCATTTTATACTCTTTCCTTATGCTCTGTCAACTTGATGAAACTATCTGTTTGCAGAAGGTGATAGTTGATAAAAATTCAAGTCACTGTTAGATGGCAAGTCAAAGCAGGTTCTGTGTGCAGCCTTACCTGAATGGAAGTTTTAAAGACATGTAATTATTTGCTACAAAGCTTCCTTCACAGCATATTGCCATAAGCATTTGCTTTTTTCTAGATCTCATACAGAAAGTCTTCCTGTATAGTCTTGCATCACAGATGATACTGAAAATCAGGCCCTGAGCATTGCACTACTGGAGTTAGCTGTGAATTTATTCTCAGGCTATATTTTCCTCAATATTCTGGTAAAGTTAATGACAATTTAAAATAACATTTTTATGTACTGTGGGTGTATCTTAATATGAGCGTGATAGGCAGGTTATGCAGAAAAAATCAAAACTCTGGAAATTGGTACTAAAACTAAGTAACTGAAAGCTCATCTTTCAGTTGCCATGGTCATCTGTGAGACTGAGACCAAAGCCTTTGCCTGTTTTTTTTAATTTTTTTTTTTTTATCTTCAAAAATAAAACAAATAATAGACCTACATTTTGCATGCAATCACATCTGGGGCATCTTTGGGTACTTTTACAAAATCTAGGATGACATATTTTGTTGATTTCAGTGCTAGATTCAAAACCTAAATTCAAGACACTACACTTACAGGTAACTTCCTGCAAGAGAGCTGTGTAAGCTCCCTTTGTAGCCAGTGGATATCTAATCAGAAAACTTGAGCAAGTTGAGAGTTTCTCAAATGACCTCATGATCATCTAAATAGCTCATTAGTCTTACTCAACTTTAATGGACACCTACTGAACTCATATGTGGAGACCTGCATTTTAGACAGGTAAATGTAGATATTTGGTCAGGAAGCCAAATGCCACACGTAGTTAGGACACAGAATAAACTTGGCTTTACTGTCATGTTCACTTCCTAAACTGTACCTTCAGGAATTTCAGTAGGAAAATTATTGAATTGTACCAAGGGGATGAGGGCAGCAGCTGCTCCTGGTTTTGTATTAAGCCATGCATAGGCACAGGAAAAATGACCTGCCTATCTGCATTGTCTTCTCACCTGTGGAATTGACTGAGGAAGTAATTCTTGGCAGGATTTGTCAGAGCCCTGCAGCTCTATGTGGTTCAGCAGACTATTCACAAAGCTGTCACTCTTCTCTTCCAGGAAGAAGATGGTAGAGCAAATTTCTATTAGTTACGGAATGGGCACCCTTGGCATACCTTATTCCTGACTATTCTATCACTCCAGAAAAAAAAAAAAACCCCTTAATCAGATTACTTAGATACACTAGAGATGAAAAGAGCTTTTAAGACTCTCAGGCCCACAAAATGTTAGCAACAAGCATGGTTTAAACAATAACTATGAGAAATGTATGTTACCATAGCTTCCATGCTATTCCTAGCTGTGCAACAGCTACAAATTTGGAAATGTTTTACAGTCTATCTTTGATGGACAGAGAGAAGTTTTCTGCAGGGATCCTCCACAGGCTTCCCCTGCACAGTCTGACTAAAAGTGCTGCATGTTAGAAATTATTCCCCTATGAATTATGTATGAGTGCTGGTGTGCTTTCCTGTACAAACCTTTAGGGTCACAGCATAGTCTGCCATTTCTGTGGAGTCAGGGAAACTCCAGCACTAGGTTGTTCCTAGAGAATAATTATTTTCAGTTAAACAGTTCAGAAAAGGAGAAGATCTATGATCAGGGGTACAAACCAATTATGACTGGTTATTAGCCTCTGCTTACTACATATCCAGCTCCAAACCCCCATTAGTTAGAACTGGTCTGTGAGAGGAAACTCTACTTTGCTCATGGTTTCATGTTTGGAAATTATTTCTACATGAGAGTATCTGAAGTCAATTATCAATGGAAAATCAAAAAGGTGCTGAATTTTTAGTGCTTTAAGCAATCTTGTTAAAACCTTATCTAACCCTTGACAGGTTGGCCAGCATCAGATTGACTTCAGTGGAAACCTGTTTCTGCTCTTTCCACAATTTGTCAAGAGGGGGATATTTCTGCAGGGTGATCCAGTTCCTTTGAGTTGGTGTTTTCAGTGGGAAGTCAGACCTCTGACCAGACTGAGTCGGTGTCGTGTGTGTCAGCTACTGTCAGACTGAGGCTGCAGGTGAGTTTAGAAGACACTGGGGCAGAACTGAGAGAAAATAATAAATTTGGTGTGGTGATATTTGTTCATTTAAGTGCTATGGAAGGAATCATGAGGAAACATCCCTTTCAGTATGTTTTGGGGACATGCAGTGAGTTAAAGGGAATTTGGTTCACCAGTATTTTGGAACAGCCCAGAATAAAATCTGTAGGAGGTAGCAAGAAGATTTCTCTCTTTCTCTCTCTCTCTTTTTCCATATTTTTCTCTTTCTCTTGTCCATTTCCTATTTAGTACATNATTTCCTAAATACCCATTTAGAAAAAGCACACAGTGAGGATAAACAATCCCACCCCACAGTACAAGAAGAAGGTAAGGTAAGATAAACACTGCAGTGTTTGCTAGCATTGGCACAGAGAGCCATGGGATTGGGACTTAGGGACAGGCACTAGAGAAGATGAGGACACAGCCTCACATTACAAATTCAGGAAACTCTGACAAACAGAAACCTCCTGATTGTTTTGCTGTCTGTGACACAGCAAAAAAATTATCAGAAACTGAGTTACTTGTAGTAAAATAATCCCTGTCTTCTGCTATCCCACTTTTCCTTCTGTCTGAATCTCATTTTGCTAACTAATTTTGCTTCATTTTTGCTACAGAAGATTGTAGGGAAAGGCATATTGCTGCAGAACTGCCAGTACAACATTCCTTGTGAATGTCTGACTTGCGAAGCAGCTACTCTCAAGGGAACACGGTTTAATTTATACACCAATTAACAGTGTAAATTAATGCTTTACTGTTCATCCTCTCTCCAAAGATTCTAAGTGCCAGTGGAGATTTCATTCTGAACAAAGATGAAAGACTTCAGAGCAGAGCAGAACAGATGAGAAAACTTCCAAAAATTAAAAAAAGAGCAAGTGTATAAAACGCCTTGAGTGCAACTGCTGCCTGCTTTGGATACTCTCATGAATTGTCCCACTTCCACATAGCTGGCAGACCAGGACAGAACTAGCTGGAAAACAGGTTTTTCTTCAATTACAAGTTTCAGATTTCATAATCTTGAGTTCTAAATTTGGATGAAAAGCCAAATAGTTTCTACAAACCTAAAATTCCAGTTTGACAAGTTCAAAGCCCGCTGTTTAATATTTTGATCTAGGATAGGAAGTCTAAGGATGCATTTGTATTAGTGTTTTATTTCATATAAGAAGTGTTATTCAAGCAAACTTCCCAGTTATCTGCACTTACTGTGTTTTGAGTTGTGACACAGAGTCCTGAGACAGAGCACACAAACTAGATTCCTTTTGGAAATCAACTTTTTGAAATTAAATCTAAGGATGTGCTCTTAACATGCACCAAACAGTAGGGAGCTTCCAGTCCCCAGGATTGGACTGGTGCTAGTCTGAAGTACATGTTGGAATATGAACTTCGTTACTCTTTCCCTCCTGTCTGATTCTACTGTGCACATGACTCCTTAATGTTGACACAGTCTAATAATCTAAGTCACTGATTTTTTTTTTTTTTTTCCATGTATTGGTTTCAGGTAAATAGAAGAGGAAAATTTTTATGAATAGCAAAAGTGAGGACTGCTGAATAAATCAATACTCGAAGAGTGGAAAGAAGAAAAGCATAGAAGGGGGAAGAAGAATGAGTCTCCTCAGAGCTTGAAAAAGCACTGCAGTTCTTGGAAGCATTTTGCAGTGACATCCAGGACCTGCTGGGTACCAGCAACCCTGAGTGCAAGGGAAGCCTCTCCTCTCTCTGCAGTCACCCAGGGTGTTTGGAAGGCCCCTGAAGCAAGGACTGACACCTGAGCCAGCACACCACTTGATTCTTACCTACTCCACAACCCAGTGTTTACACCCACAATCTCACCAGAACCTTGTCTGGTAAAAAAAGAGAAAAGATGAACTGCCTTAAATTTAGGGCAGTATGCCAGAAGTACTGCAAATATTTGCTCTTGGTACATATTAATGCCTTTGTTTTAGTAATAATGACTACATACTCTTCTAGATTTCTAAACCATGGAAAAGGATATACACTTTTTTTTTTTTTTAAATATCTCCCTGATATGTGAGGCCTTCCAAATTTCTTAAAATGAAGGATCTGGAAGGTGCAAGATGGAAACAGGAAGAAAAAATTAATTAGTACAAATACAACAGGTATTTTTTTGTAGTAATTCAAGAAGAAAACAGATAAACTTCATTCTTTCTTCAGTTACAGAGCTACATCAGATTTCTTTAAAGCACTGTCTAAATCATGCACAAATATGAGAATCTGCTTCTGCTATGCTACCTTTTCTACTAGCTTGCCTTTAGAGTGCATGGAAGAATTTATATCAGCAGCTGGAGGAATCTGACGTCAGATATAAATCACAGTATCTGTGTTTATCTTTGCTAATGTGGGATTTAGATAAAGTTGCTCTATCCAATTTGTGCTAATAATTTAATAAATTTTATCTCATCTACTGACAGTTAAAGTCTTTGATAGCTATTATGATAAAAACTATGTATCTATACATTTTCTTCCCTGTAATTCAGCAATAAGTTGCTAATGTTGATTTAATAATACAGGCTAAATCAACAGATATGTTTTATCTGCACAAGGCTATTTAGCTTTGCTTCACTGATAGTTCTGTGATAAGACATCTCCTTTCACATTCCAGCTTGACAGAGACATGGTAGAAGCTGTATATGTGGCTCACAAACAACATTTCTATTTCCAACATGCCAGAATTAAAGATTTACTTATGAGAAAATAAAGCAAAAGCAGCATTTAATTACCAGTAACCTGAAATTGTTTTACAAACCAAACTTCCATATATCAACCTGAAAAAGACTGAAACATACATTATTTGACATGCAAAAGCAGGCCACAAAATAATGTTATATGATGTAGGTCACTGTGTAACTGGTGTAGATTTCTTGAACTTTGAGAGATGATTTAAATGTATTTTTACCTATTTCCTAGCAGTCATACTCAGTGCACTATTTCTCTGAATCTTCTAAATTTTCATGTGTTGCTTAAAGCTAAATTTGAAGTTGCATCTGTTATGCAGAAGAGGTATCCAAATTCAGTGTGAGGAAGGAAATTAGATACTTCACATATTTTATGTGACTATATCTCTTTCACGTACTTTAAGCTTTTTCTATAATCTTTTTTCGTTTTCGTGTCTTTATTTGGGCTTTTCTTCCCTCGATATATGCTGGTTTCAAAACCCCCAAAGTTCTTTAAACCTTTTTGCTTCTTTATTATATCCACATATAATAAAGATTTAGTGTCCAGTGATTTTGTCTGGCAATCTATCGCAAATCATATTTCAAATCTTCTCAGAAAAATCTTTTTTTTCTTTTAAATGTCAATCTTTCAAAACATTTCTAGATTCCTACCAATGAAACCCTAATGTTTAACTAAATCTGTGTTTTCTGTAGCAAGGCAGAATTTCCAATGTGCTGTATAGAAATATAACATTGTAGAGTTCATAAAAATACAGGGTTTACTGGACAAAATAATCTCAGCATTACCTGGAACAAAAGTGTCCAAAACACAAACAACACTAAATCTTGAATGTGCTTTTAAATGCTGAACTAAATGAAGATTCTTTTGTAGGTGACATACAGTAACACCTGCAATCATAATTTTCATGATCCTATAGTCCTATATTTACTATCAGTATTAAGAATCATGTCTAAGCTAAGTGCACTCCAATATATCTGCTATGATAACTCACTTTTTAAACTTTGAAAAGTGTATATTTTTCATCATTCACTGTCATAATTTAGTAAGATTTTTTGACACATGATTCTATGGGTTATATAATAAATTCTTCAAGGATTTGTCCCATTAAGGTAAAAAATAGTACCAGCTTGAGTATTGTGTTGGATTTAGGGAGCCATACTCAGTCTTTGTTTTTCATGACAGTGCCATACTGTCCATATTAAACCAGTTTCCACTACAGTCTTGCATTCAAAATAAGTTCTGTATTATTTTAGTTAAAAATAGGAGCTTTGGATACCCAAAGCATACCCAAAGCTTTGTATACCCAAAAAACTCCCTTCCAAATGTCTTCAGGGGTTTCAGATATTAAGACTATCACACATACATTAATATTTCCCATCCTATGGCCCAGCCATAAATCTGCATCAGACTCCCACTACAAACAAAAAACTTCCAACTATTGTCTAATTAACAGCTAATAAAATTTAAAGTAATTAATTTTGTTTTGTAATCGATAATGGATACAAGCATTCCTTGATAAAAACTCTTTTCATATATATTGTATCTGTAAGTTTAAATAAAATCATGTCTCTAACTCCCACTGGAGTTAGACATAAGTTTATTTAAACTTACAGATACAACATACAATCCATATTTAAATTTTCAAGTTTTGGTCTATTTCAGTAATTTTGAATTTATCTTTATTAGTCCAACAACTGAAACTGTCAATGACTTGTGTTCTATAATGTATTAAGAAATGCACATCTAGACTCCATTTAATTTATCTGGAGACAAATTTTTGTTTCAGTGGAAATTCCCGTCTCTGCCACTGTTTCTCTGTGGAGGGTCTTCTGCTTCTCATTTCCTTGCTGTTGTAATACCTGTGAAAAAGAGGTGATGGAGAAAAAGGGTTTCAAATTGACTTCAAGAATATTCTACTTCCTAGATTATCCAGAGGTTTCTGAGAAGCTAACAAAAAGAAATATACAAGTTATAGGGTAGCAAACAACATCCACTGGTACTGAGAAATGCAAGAGATCACCCATCTTGCTCTGCCCTCAGATTGATCATCTCTGCATTTGGGAGGTGTTTGGTGTTGGTAAATATAAAGGTACATTTCCTTTACAAACAAATGGTATAGAATTAAAAAAAATACCCATTGTTCAGGCTTAAATTACAAATGTAATTTTACAGTCTTTGTATGCTCAGCACACACCTTTCTTCTTTATTCTCTCTTCATCTTCCTCATGCTTTCTCCTCTGGAATCTGACATAACCAGTGGTCTGGCTACATTGTTAGTATCCTTCTGACTAAGATTTAGTGCACAGAAATGGCAATTCAAACTTTGTTTTGAAATTACATAAATTGGAATGAAAAAAAAATCTTGTCTTTAATATTCCATTGCTGAAGTCTCTTAATTACAAGATTGGGTAAAATATATAGCTCATGGCACCTAGGGACAGCCTTTTGTTTTCCTCCATACTTTTAACCCAAAACCTACTATCTATTTCTGTAATGTGATTCCCCAGCAAGAAATGGAAAGATCAAGGTAAGTTAGAGCTTTTCCGCTCTTCTACTGATTGTTAATGCTTCTGACCATAACAGGAAAATAATTCTTCCAATGTGCCTGCTGTACAGGAGTTAGCTGGGGTGTAGCTCATACTCCTGGCTGCCCTGAGGCAGTGTAGCAGCTCCACAGCTCTCAGCATCAGCTACACAGCACCAGGGAAAAGACAGCTGAAAGTTTTTTCAATAACACCTCAAAGAGGAGTGAGAGACAAGAAAAAAGCTTCTTTAAATACTGACCCCCAGTCTATTATTATTGCTATTAAATTGGAGTTAAATGCTGAAGGCTAAGACATGGGGAAAGATCTCTCAGAAGCTAGCAGAACCTAGGACTAGGAGCAAAACCGTTTTTATATTTTTTTGCTTTTAGATGAGGTTAATGGTAATAACTCACCATGTCCCCTGAAAGTGTCATAAAGAATCTTCTGTAACAGTGTATTGACCCTGCATATGCAATATAAACTGAGTCAGGTTACCACAGGAAATATGGAAGTTCTGCTTGAATCAAATACTGTTCAAGACAACAAACTTTGAGCTAGTCTGGCATTTTTGAATAAAATCCTTCCCCAGGCAGTGTTTTTCAGTACAAGTGAGAAGTTTTTGTAGAATTAATTCACTCTTAAATAAAATTGTCATTAATGCCTATTGAGGTGCTGAAACGAGCCACTGCATAAGCTGACCTTTCCATTGCAGTGTGAGGGCCTTAACTGCTATTCTTGCATGCACATATCTTGGCTGAGCAACTCTGAAAGCTTTTGGATTTAAATTTACGTTTCTGAAAAAAGAAGATAAACATAAAAGCACAAATGGTTTATGAGAACGTAAAACACAAAAATTAATTGTTACTGAAATGACAAAGGCAAGAGAAAAGAAAAGAAAGAAAAGAAAAGAAAAGAAAAGAAAAGAAAAGAAAAGAAAAGAAAAGAAAAGAAAAGAAAAGAAAAGAAATACAGAGTACTCTGAATTACCCAGAGGTTTAGGGGTTTTACTGTTGAAGTACACCAGAAAAGCAGCTACAGAGTTTTAGCCAATGTAAAGTAGTGACAATGGGAAATTTACCAAGATGTATTAAGGTATTGTAAAGACCTTGAAGGAATATTTTGTATCTTCCAAGAAAGGTTTATACACTTTGATCTTATTTCCATTACCAACAATCTCAAATACGTAATAGCAAATTGGATCGAGCCAGCTCCTTGTAGTACAGGATATGAGATATGAGAGTGAACTACTGAGCTATGACAACTTGCAAGGGTGTACTTTGTCCCATTCCTGAAATTAATTTTTCTAAATGTGAAGTTTCTGAGTGTTGCAACCTAAATCTAAATTCTCTTTCTGCCCATATCTGTGGTGCATAAGCTGCTTCTGTGAATGTTGGTACTGTAACTAATGAATCACAGCAGCATGAGAGCACGGTTGGAGTTAGAATTGCTCTTCTTGATCACTTTGATTTGCTATGAAATTACATTGGAACTGGACTGACACACAGTTTGCCTGGTAAGTTTTAATTGTACAAGTGAAAAAGCAGCAAATTTTGCTGATGCTAGAAAAGTAAGTGGGCCAATTTGATAATTTTTAAATGCCTCAAGGATTAAGTTACTGAATTACTCATAAGCTCTTGAGATTCTGCTGTACAAAACCTGTTAAAGGCTGGTCTGTAGAAAAATGAAACTCCAGATTTCCTGTTCACACTCCAGAAAGTCTTGTATAGTGGCTTATTTATGCTGAATCTCTTTAATTATAAGGTCACGGAATTTTTATGGTTGTATACATCAAATAGAATATTCAATTTACATCAAACACAATTCTGCCAAAAAGGACAAATCAAAATGAGCTGGTTTTCTGCCTGAATTAATACTAGAAGGAAAAGTACAAAATATGGTCTCTGAAAATCAGAAAAGGTAGAAACAGCATTAAATCTGTCAGCACATCTGGGAACAGTCCCAGAACTAAATGAGGTCAAAGCAGGAGTACTTTAATAGGTTTCACTGTGTTTTGGATCAAGAGTCTTTGTTTATCCCTCTTATCAGTGAATTTTTGTAATTTCTGACTGACACCTTGCTTTCAGCTCTCCATACCTCGCTTGCCTGTACGTAAAAAGTCCAGGTGAGGTGACAGAGCAGAACAGCAGTATCTGCTGAAATGTTTCTTGCCTGATGTGGAAAAATCCTTTTTTACTGCAAAGAAAATTTATGATCCAAGAAAGCAGCCAGCCTAATCTGCCTTAATCTAAACTAATCATTTAGATTTCAAAGCACACCACATTTTCTGAAATTCTGTTCTGGTAACCCTGGAAGAGTCAAGAAATAGGGTGATTCCATCAGGCCTAAATTTCTGTAGAACATCACAACTAGGTCTGGGGATTTTCTTTACTAAATATATATTTCTGTAAGCTTACTGTCTACATCTGACTTTGAAATTTTTAATTCTTTTCACAGTTAGTAGATATTTACAGAGAATATTTTTCTGATATGGTTTGCATGTCTACTTCAAGATATTCATCTACTTCATCTGTTTTATTTGGGGTTTTCTATCAATTCCTAAAGGAGCCACCTCTGATATGTGCTATAATACACAAGTTTGAGTGTAATTAATTCTCTACTAAATGTCTTTTCACTTTCCAAAGTGAGAGATTAAATATGGAAGGTTACTTTGGAAATATCTGTTGCTGAAAAGAAAAGAACAAAGTAGTTCCAGCTGGAAGGGATGTACAATGATAATCTAGTCCAACTGCCTGGGAAGATGTTAAAGCAAATTATTACCTGCAATATCTGAATGGCCCTTAAACACTGTCAGCCTGGGGTACCCACCACCCCTCTAGGAGTTCTGCTCCCTTAGTCAAACGACGAGAGTGCTTGTTCAGTTTCATGCATACATGAATCTGCTCACTCTTCTTCCCAAAGGATAGTTAAACTCATGTTTTCTGCCTCTCAGAGTAATACTTTCAGCTGGATGTAAATATGATATCTCTTTCTTTTAGAAAGTATTCCATTTTATTTAATAGGTCTCAAAACTTGCTGGATAAAACAAAATGTGAGCCTCTAACATATGAGGAGATGTGCTTTCTTTATTCTGATTTCTGGTTTAAAGTCCTTTCACTTACACACACAAACAGAACATACAAAGCTCATGACAAACCTTCTCAGATTCTGCAATACTTCAGGGAAAATTATTTATCTGTGGTAAACCCCCTCACTGTTACTCCTTTGACATTGCCACCTGCATTGCAGTGAAGACAAAAGGCTTGTGAAATATCAACTTCCACCTACAGGCACATAAAGATTGCTCATAAAGACCAGTTGTATTTCTCATCTCTCAGCATTTTGGCAGGAATATTTTGAAGACTCAAACATTTTCCCACAGTATAAAGATACCTTTGCACCATGCCATTGCTTCTAATTTCAAACAGTGCTCTAGATTTTTAATTTCAGAAATCTTTACCGTGTAGTTCACTGTTATGTACATTATGATCATCTCCTTTTGTTTCTTACTAATGTGAACCACCTCCACTTCAGCCTTTCTACTAAGTAATTCACTAGGAATTCTTTACATTCCATTTCATTGATTATTCTATGATTTCTGAACTAATATTTTATGCCAGATGCTCTTCTCAAAAGTGCATACTCAGAAAGAGTCAGCATTTCCCTAGCTTTCTTAACTCATGCAGTTTCTTTATTCCAAAATTAGCAATGTCAAAATAGCTTCTGAGTAGATCTGTTTAAAGATATTGCAACCAAGGAGACAGAAGAACAACCAGAAGCCTCAGTGAAAAGGACAAATGAAAAAATAGCAAAAAAATATTAAGCTGTCCTCTGGTTAAACAAAAATGGTTACAAATATGCAAGTGCAAGGTGGGTACAGAATTACAACATTACTGTACTTCAAAATTTTGAGTGACATGGAGCTACTTATTCACATTTTCCTAACACAGGTTCATAAATAATGTCAAGGTCATTCAAGGTCAAGAAACACATACATTCAACCACACCTTTGTATGAAATCATGCATCTGATAAGAGTGGATTAAAAATAACCAGAATCATGTATTTCAACATTTCTTATTTTAAACTATATCAGAGCAAGAGAAGATTACAGCTTAAACTTTTATTGTCATTAACTTTTCCCATGAAGGGAAGAACTAAAAAAACAATAATCTATTTGCTACAACTGAATAGAATTTGCAAAAACTCATTTTGTCTGAAACTCCTTTGCATTTATTCAAAGACAGTGTGGAAAGAGATGATGACTGCTCAGAAATTAAAAACTATATCAAAGATTAAACAAAATGAAAAAAAAAGCTTACTTACTGTAAAGAAATTTTAATATGTTAGCTCATCTATCTGATTGTCTTTAGTATTTGTTATGATGAAAGTAAATGATTTTGGGAAAATAAATTGACAGTGTTACCTTTATTCAATATTATGAAATATTGTGGTGAAAAATAAGGTAATAAAATAACATAGTTGCAAGTAAAATGGCCTATAAAGAAAAGCAGAATAATGCATCTTAGAAAGAAGGCCTGCTTAGTTGTAGTATGTCACAAAAAGAGATAAGTTCAGTTTCTACTTGGAACAAGTAACAAAGCAACCTCGTATCCAGTTAAAACCAATTATGAAGAAAGATTTACACCAGAAATAAACACAAAAAGTAATGTCAGAAGAGGTGAATAAGTGAAGTACTTCAAGCTCTACAGGCAGTTTGTAATATTAATTCAGCCAAAAATAACCAAAAAAAAAAAAAGTGAATGTGCAGCAAGAAGGGTAGAGATTGTGCATATTATAAAAGGAAACACTAAGAAGGGCTATATTATTTTTATTGGAAGGATAAATAAGAAGAATGGAAGGGAAAGCAATTCTTACCTCTAAGAGCAAGGAAAGTTTTGTTCTAGATGACAACAGAAATATGCTTTCAACAGCTGCACTAGGAACACTGTTATCAGTAATAAAAAGTTATTTCTCCAGCTAAAATTCCTATCTGCCTCTAAAGAATGGCTACCCCTGATTTCGTGATGAGGATACACAGGTTTAGTTTTTGTAATTCTGGAAATGCAAAGAAGGAGGTGTAGGTTTCATCATTTACTCTTAGATTTCCCTCATCTTTTTTTTTCAATTTTTGGTGGGCATGTTTGCTTTCAAAGACAACAAAAAATTGTTATAGTTGGATTCTTCCAATATGTACATTCATATGTATTTTTCCATATCTGCATTTTAAACATTTTATATGTAAATATATGTATATCTCTATTTCTGTGTTTAGAAACTTTCTAAATTTCATCTATGTTCATCAAGGTCTGATTTCTCAGTTTGCCTAATACTTATTATACATATACTATATTTCCCCCCTTCCTTTTAGCATTATTAGTTAACTGATAGAAGAGTGGAGCTGGAGCCTTTAGGAGTTTATGCTTTTTTGTCCAGTTATGTGATGTGAAATGACACTTGCTGCTGGTTGTCCCCTCTGTGTTCATTATTTTACACTGCTGTGCTGAGACCATTTCTGAACTCAGAACCTGTAAAACACCTGAATCTGTCTGCATTTAACCTGGCAAACATTCTTATTTCCACTGAAATGTATAAAACTGCAGGAAATGAAAGTCTAACAGGAAGATTAAGCACTGGTTGCAATTTTGATTTCACTTTGACAATAAGCTTTACTTTGACCTGTAAGCCATCAAATGACATCTTTTTGACACATTCAACATTATCTTCTGTTCCCCAGTACAGCTTACAAAAATAAACTGTTTAAAAATAATGTAGTTGTATTCTCTGCTTTTATTCATAGTGCATTTAAGGTAAGGAATATACATAAGGAATATGCAATTGTGACAGTGACACAGAACCTAGCTTGTTTTAATTTTAAATTCAGAATAGCAGCTTGTAAGCATTCCCACGTGCTTGCATTCTTTATGTACACTGGATAGCTTTTGAAGTTTAAAAATGAATATGCCACTAAATTCAATCAAATCTTTCTGTAACATAACTAGAATTGCAATAGGCAGCACATTCTCCTGTGGTGTCCTCATAGAAGCAGTACCATTAACAAAAAAAGATGGTATGGAGGATTTGTCTTCTCCAAGGAAAATTATAGGATAAGACTACTGTTTAGCAGAATGTCAATAACATTGACATGGGAAGATGACTGCAAATATTGATTATGTACAGGAATTATACCACAGTGAAACAGGCAATCTTCAGCATACAGAAGCTGTCTTAGTTTTGTGTATATCATCATTGTGAAGTCCATGCAGGATAATCTTATGAGGACAGGAGGATAGAAGCAGTTAAGAAGAAGAAATTAAAGGAATGAAACAGAATATGTAAATTCATCTTCTCTTTTATTAACAAAAAACATATTCTTGGGTTTTCATAGGATTTCTACTTGGCAAGCGACCTAGCTCAAGGGCAGTGGTGATCACCCCATCTGGCCCTTCACAGAACCCCCAGAGCTTTGCATGCACTTTTGGCCCCACTTCAGCAGAGGCATCAGCAAACTGGAGCTGTTCAGCAGAGGCCAGCAGGATGACGAGGGCTGGAGCAGGGGCTGGGGCAGCGACTTGTCCAGCCTGGCACAGAGACAGTTTCAGAGACACCCCACTGCCACCCTGGGCCTACAGGGAAATAAAGAGGAAGTAATCAGGCCCTTCCGAGGGATGACAGGCAACAGAAACAAGCTGAAATAAGAGAGTTTCTCAATACATACGAGAAATATTTTTGCTAATACAACAGACAGGCAGTGGAACTGACTGCCAGGGAGGCTGGAAGCTTCCATCCTGTCTTTGGAAGTACCTGACTTAGTAAAGCTGTGATAAACCTGGTCTGATCCAACAGCTGGCCCTGAAGGGACAGAAAAGAGACATAAGGACCTCTAGGGGGGATTCTGAGGACTCTGTAAAGAGAGTAATCATTAACTCTGAATCAGTCATATGAGAGTCAGCTCTAAGAAAAATAGAGATGCATCACGTGAACCACAATAACAGAAGATGACTGGACAGTCCTGATTTATGACAGCTGGCATCAGACCTAAAAAATAATTTGTTTACATTAAAGTACAGCAGTAGAATCATAAAATCTCTTGCTTAACATGGAAACTGCTTTAAATTTGGGTTTTGATTTTGAAGCTCTTCATGTGTATGCCTGGCACAACAGCTCTCTTGAGCACTGCAATGCTGCAGTCTCACACAAGTGCCATTAGATCCAAAACTAGGAAGAATCAGCCCTAAGCTGCAGGTTCTTCAAAAGAAGAATTCCTCCTTGAGGGGCAATTTAAAACACAGTAAAAAGATCAGGCCACTCACAAGACATATAGATTGTGGCTATTTCCAAATAAAGTCAGTAATTTTAATAGCATCCACCTTTTCTCACATAATATGATAATACTTGCAAGACTGATAAACATTTCTTAGAAATTTGCCTTCAGTATGAAACAAGATTACATGCTAGACTTTTCTGGGGGAAGAAAGAAAGAGAGGAAAAAGAATGTGGAGAGGGCTAAGAGCCTTCAATATAAAATTCATAATTCAAAGTTAATTAGGCTAGAACTACTCAAAAAGAGAAAAATCATTTAAACCAGTGCCTAAAGCATTCACTCATGGCATGGGAAAAAAAGTTCATTAATTTCTCACCTCTTATAATTATTTCTAAGGCTTTTTGGTAACAACTGATAAATATAAAGTGAATAAACAGCCCTTTGTGAGTAACAACTGGTAAATATAAGCAATCTCCTGTTTAAAGTCCAGGTGTCACTGAGGATTGCCTAGATTTTGAATTTGTTTTTCACTGCAAAGCTAAAGGTTGCCAGGTCTGATGTTGTACCACGTGCACCATCTTCTTCACAGAGCCTGGATTTTGCACCCAGAATTTTAAAGCGTTTAGGGTCAGCTCAGTGTTACAAGGCCCAAATGACTAAGATGGCCTATTTTCAGGTGTATAAATTAAATTACATCTAAAAATACTACATTAAGAGTAGTTTAAAATTACAAAGTCAAGGACTTAAAAAATGGGATATGCTAGACGTGAAAGTTATGTAATCTTAATCAGGGTTTTTTAAATGCATTTTAGGATGCTGCCCTTAATTGAATCTCTCCCAGCTGTCTCCCTTAGCTCCCTTAGGTGTTCCTGTTCTGATTCTTTGACTTCATTCTTTGCCCAAACAGGCTGTGCTCCCTGCTTGGAGAAGGTTCTCTTCCTCACTCTCAGCCTTCCTGTGGGCTGCTTATCCAGTTTCAGACTCCTAATCTAGTATGATGGGGAAGCAAAATATCCCTCTCACTTTGCTTTTGGTGGGGGTGGTTGGCAGTATTTTAAAAAAGTGGATTTCACCCAGATTTTTAACCTTCTTTCATAAAGGAAAGAATGTGTACTCGTGCATATCAGCCCTCCACTCAGCTACAATTTGTGCAGGATTTTCTTTGTTCAAGCAATTCCACAAGAGTGTAGTAGCACCAGAGGTATCAAGCTACTACAAGTTTCATAAAACCATCCGTTCAAAAGAGACATTCTTAATGTAGGTAAGGGAAAAAGGATCAGTGTTCATTCAATGCTTACAAAAGGTCAGAGGATGCGTTTGAGTTACAAACATTAATATTTCAAGAGGCTTTACTGCTCACAGAGCAATGTGTTTATTTTGGACTTTTTTCTTCTTCTCCTTTTCCTCTTAGAAATAAAAACTGGTCTGGAGCAGACAGCCACCATGGAAAATTTAAACCTAAATGGTTAATTTGATTTGGCAATATGATAAACAGCTTGGAACAAGGACTTAATAATAGGCAGCACTCGAGTCCCACGTGTAATTATCCATTACGTCCCAAGTGACAAACCACAAAATCTTTCCTTGACATGAAGGAAAAGTAGCTGTATCCAGACAATTTAGGTTTTGAGTTGAATCCAGCCTAAGGTAGTATTTACAGATGAACAGTAGTTAGAGGAGATCTGAAAACTTTCCATGGTGTAGGGAGGAAATGTGCTACCATAAAACTTTCAGCAGAAGTATCTCATCTTCAGCATGGCAATGACACAAGTACTATTTCTAGTTTAATGGTATATGTGACAACGTTGGGTTAGTGCAATAATTATATACCATTGCAACAAATAATACTTTACAAAAATAGAGAAGGAACCAATTCCCTTTCAAATGCTCACTGTTTTCAGTAAAAGCAAGATGACATTGTGGATTTCAGAGTATCTGACTACTCACGACTCCAGATAAATCTTGGATAGATTTCAAAACCATGGTTTCTCACATAGGCTGAGCAGTGCTGCAATAGTGCAATTTGATCTGCTGCTTCATATTTCCAGGTATAGCTAAGACTGTAACCTTATAAAGTTTTGTAGGTTGTTTTTAATCTTTTCCATTAAGTATTTTCTCAATCTCTTCGATGCACGCTTTCTTTCTGCTGTACTGCACTAATCTCCTGTACATGTTCTTCTACCCTGTGCAATTACATTTGGGGAGCATTGTTTTTGTCCTCTTGCCTTCTGTAGTCACTGAAAGATGTGTCCCATTCCTTACAAGACAGACAACAGTGCTTGGAATGGAACTTATTAACCAGGAGACAAGCAACATATTCTGGTCAGGTAAAGGGGAAAGGGAAAGGGAGTGAGGGATGGAAGGGATAAAAGATGGTGTCAGTGAGAATAGCTGAGTCCTTCTAGAAACTTGTGTAGGGATAGAGGGGCTCTGTGGAAGAAGTGGCACTAACACAAGCCTGAGAAGGCAGAGTGTTCTTCAGTTGCGTGGAGAAAAGCTTTCAAAACACCACAGTACAGATGGGCCTCACCAGTAGAATTCCTCTTCTGTATTTATTTAGGTCTTCAAAGGAAAGTCAGCTTGTTTTAACAGAAGGCAAGGTTTCCTGACCAGCTCTGGTGGGCAGTGGGAGAGATGTTCTCCATGGCTGTGCTCTCTCTAGCTCCTCCAGTGGTAAGGGACATGATGACCTGTTCACATTCACTGGTTGATGAAGCTTTGCTTTGCAGAGTAATTGTATGATAAAGGTTACCTGTGATTACAAGGAACTCATCACTAATTAGCAATCTTCCCAAGGAAACACAGGCAGTTTTATAGCTGTGTATCATACTTACATATGGCTGTTCTCACTTGGCTTCACAGATTGACATTCCAGATACTACAAGTTAAACCATGTGTTTCCTCTATGACCTCAAATAAACAGCATTAAATACTCTAGATCATGGGACACAGGAATGACTCAAATCATCCCTGTTCACACAGAGATTTTCAAATTATGTATTTTTTCTTCAGCATGGCCTGAAAAACTCCTCTAAACTCAGAGAAAAGCAGTGCCAGCAAAGACAAGCAGAATTAAACTCCTTGTGATGAGGAGTTTCTAGGCTATGCAGTTTGTCCTGGCTGAGTGTTTGTTAGACCTATTAAAGCAAATCAAAGACTCTCCAGAACCACCCTGATAATTCCACTGTGTCACAGTCCTTACAGCTATGATATGTCCTCCTGTGTAGAACCAAAGCTCCTCTCTTGCCAGAAAGAGGCACTCCTCTCACACTAAACTTTGTTCTTTGTGAATAGAAGGTGAATGCAAGTTGATCATGAAGCTTCTTTATAGCAAGGTTTTTACCTGAAGCTATTAGCTTATTTTTCAAGTTTGCTTGAATCTATTTCCTCCAAATCTACTTAACAGATGGCTTTTTTAAAGGCATTGGCCATTTTCACTGATCTCCTCTAGATTTTTCCTAGTGCTTATGGAGCTTCCTTGTAGCAGAGTAGCCAAAATCTGGAGCCACACCTTGTAATTAGATGTAATACTCTGATTGTCATCATGGATCTACATGATGGTGAAGATACATTAAACATCATATTCCTCTGCATTTTCTAGAAATTGTATTTTTTCCCTCCTCTTCGCAGCATGGATGCTGAGGTATAAATTGTTGAGAATAAGCTTTTATTCTTACTAGTTATAAACCATTTTAAAGAAATGTTTTAATATTTACCTCTAAGAAAGAGTTGAGGGAAAGAGAAAATCTGTATCCTGTGTGACAGTGAAAGCTGTATTCCAGTCTACATCAGGGCAAATGCTCTGCTTGTTGAGTAATGTGCCACAGCAAATGATGCTGGATGGAAGGTGACCCTCTTTATTAAAGATACAGATCACCTGGTATTAATTCTGTCTTCCTCACAGAACACTGCCATTTCATAAGGTCTGGCTGTAGGTTATGTTTAGGGCATCATCATTCTCCTCTTTGCAAGCACTAAGAAATTAAAATCTGATATTGTTAAGCAGTTTGTTCAGTTTTTTAATGTGTTGCAGTAGCTGCAAGAGAGACAAACCTACCTTTCATCAGGGGTAGGGTGTCATGAAGTAATTGCTTCATTGCTACGCTTGGAGGATATTTGATGTTAAAACTGGCCTTGGTCTTAAGTATCAGATTAAATGGCTCTGTTCTCTCATCCACTAGACTGCCACAGTTGGACACCTGACCTATCCTGTTCCTGCCTGAAAAAACCAAGAAATCCCACCTCTCTGGTGTAGAAAAATGGTCTTTCTCCTTTGTGTTAAATGAATAATATTTTCCAAAATGCTAATTAACTATATATCTGTCCTGCCTTTTCCAGAGAGGTCAGAGTTTGTTCTTGCACCTGAAAAGCATAAGTGAAGAAGACTTTTAAGAGCAGATCTATGAGTTTTGAGTTGTTAGTTTGGGTAAAGTACAAAACATGCAGACAGCTACGTGGGTAGGATTCTGTTTAGAAGTGACTCAGATTCCGCTAGTTCATGGTACCCCGGTGTAAAATGAGGCCCTTTTGGAAATACACATCTATGTATAAAATAGTTCACAGATTTTTTATATGCAGTCTTATTGTACATTTCCTTAAGAATCATGTAGTAAATATCCTGTAAGTAATATACTGAAATGGTTTTCAGTCATCAGTCTGTGATCTACCTCTAAAGACAAAAAAGCCCCTTCAGTAAGTTTCCATTTGGTATGTAGAAAATTTGCAAAAATGGCAATAGATTTCAATCACCCCAGCGTGTATGAAGATTCAAAGCTGGTTTTGTCAGACTTATCAACTTCTATTTGCAAAGGCTTATTGAAAATTTCTTTCTCCTTGACAAGGTAAGTATAAGATAATGTAATATTTCACGTGCCTGAAATTCAAAATATGACATACACTTGCACTGTCCCACTCTGAAGTTGGCTTTGAATATTTGTGTACATACACTGTTATTACCATAGCTGCTACTCCTGAAATAAATATGGGGCAGCAGGAGTATTTAATTTCTTTCACTGTTTTCATTTATGGCATGCCAGACACCCCAGACCTGTGTAAAACCTCCTGATGAGGAGCATCACAGGATTCCATTGGTAAAACCTGATTATATTTCAAAGTCAATCTTGTTGCATCACTGCTATCAGTTCTTTTACAAATTTGCAAGACTGTCTGGGTTTAGCTGTACTGCAATCTTATTAATCCTTCCTGGTGAAGCTGAGATGTTTTTCAATATGATGTTGAAAAATGTGTAAAAAACCCCCTGTATTTTAACAAGTTCAATTAGTATTTGTTTCGCTTTAGTCTCAGTCTCAGCAGCCAATAGAAAGCTTTATTTAATTTTCCATTTTAGATAAGAATATATCTGAAAAAAATAAAATCCAGCAACCTCCCACATGCCAATCCCTTTCTTTACAGCCTATTCAGCTAAAGATATATGTAGTGCTTCCTTGTTTGGCATGCATGCCCCAGCAAATTTGGCATTGCCTCCAGCAAAAACTCAGTGAGAAACCACCATGCTAGGCAACCAAGGCAAATTGCTGCATAGGACAAAACACACACTGCCAACAAAGCTTTTCCTTTGCTGCTGCTGCTGCATCATCCATGTTCTGTTTGTGTATGGAGTTTCCAACAAGGAAAAGCCATGAAATGGTCTCATTCCGTCATTTTCTCATGCTGAAGTCATAAACATGAATTCTATGTTATAAAACCTTTAAAGACATCAGAAGGTCTACTTTTACTTGGAGGGAGACTATTTCCAAGGGCATGTAGTGACAGGAAAAGGGGAATGGCTTTGTGCTGAAAGACTGTGTGTTTATATTAGATACTAGCAAGAAGTTTTTTACTGCAGGGATGGTGAGGCACTGGAAATGTTGTGGATGCCCCAACTCTGAAAGTGTTCAAGGCCAGGTTGGATGGGGCTTTGAGCAACCTGGTCTGGTGGAGGCTGTCCCTGCCCATGGCAGGGGGGTTGGGACTGGATGATTTTTCAGGTCACTTCCAACCCAAACAATTCTGTCACTCTAGGATTCTGTGATTCAACCCATCAGCAACTCACACTCAAAAATAATAGTCCTTATATTGGTGCCTTCTAAGCCTCACTTCTTATCAGGTCCTAACAATAAGATATATAAATATTAATGTTTTTTTAATTAGGCTGCTTATATAAAGTGTGCTTTAAGAACTTTAAGACGGCAATTAGAAATGCCTAAAAAGAAAAGTTAATTTTCTGATCCTTTCTGTGTCTATGAATAGATAGAAAAATGGATATGAAAGATGAAAGAGCAAAATTCAGTTTAAGACCCTTACATTCCATGCACAAGAATATACTGTGATGGTGCAGTTCTACTAGGTCTCAAACATTTTTTCTTTTTGATGACTGTGATATTTTACTAATATCTGGAAAACTGTGGAGCAAAATTTTTGGTTTCAAAAACAGTTTACTGTTTTCTACAGAAATAAAATATTTGCACTTTTTATAGAATAAGTTGTTTAACATCAAAACCAGTTTTAATATTAAAAAAAATATAAAAATTTTAGCAGGGTCTGCATAAAGGAATAAGAAACCAAGTAAAATATCTACAAACAGTTTAAACACTTGAATTACATTTCAAATATTAAGAGACAACAAAGTATTTTAAATCTTAACTGTCCTCTTTTTTTAGTTAAAGACATTATCATCACCAAATAATAATTTAATAATTATTTGAAAATTATTTTATAAAATTCTTTTGATAAAATTGCCACCTCTAAAAATTGAAAGTAGAAGCAAAATATATCTGAAAATGCAGTAATAAGTTTGTTAATTAAATACGAACTATATTTTTTTTACCAGACTCCTTTTGGTTTCATCATAATTATTGCTTATGTTATGAGTAGAGATGATTTTACACAACAAACACAATCCCTTCCCCAAGGTGACTGCAGCATGATGTGGTGGAAGCACACCCTCTTCTGGCACTAACGAGATCACTTTTCAAGAGCATGTGGAAGAAAATCTGTGGAACTCAAGAAAACAGGAACACTCCTCACATACATCAAGGGTTGTTTTTTTTTTTTCCCTTAAGACATTCTAAAGTTATTTTTTTCTTTTCCATAGAAAATTGTATATGAAGAAAATTGCCTGAGTTTGCTTAACAGCACACTTGCAAATTAGCAGTTTACTTTCAGCTGACAGGATTAAACCTCACATTGCTCAAATAACTGGAAGTCAGAAGAGATATATGATCATTCTGTGCTGAAACGTCTACTAGGAATAAGGTGGGGTTTCTTTTTTGGATTTGGGTGTTTTTTCAACTGTATTATGAAGAATAACCCTGAGCATGATTGTTTACAAATCATTTTGCAAAATGATTATTAACTTCATTTAACTTGAAAGAGAGAGAAATTATGCCAAAACCTGTAGCTAAACACTATATTTAGAGGACTGCAAAACTGTAATTAAACCCTGGTAAATGGATGGCCTTTGCAGAGAATTTCAATGCAACAGAAGCAGCTCCTGCTGAAGTACACCAGCACAGGTTGCTGACAAATGCTGTTCATTTCTGTGAGCCTTTTATAGCTTAATGCTGTGACTTTCTGCCTTCTCCAACAGCAACAGTGGAAGGTGTTTGGGAACTCCATCAGTCCCAAGAACTGGAACTACAACCAGGAGGTTGTTCTGTATTCTTGCTCCTTTTGGCTGGAGGCCCATATTTCCCTAGCCTTCCTTTTGTAACCTGTGTACTCAAACAAGCACTTTCTTCTTCCTTTGATATGACTCAGCAGACACAAATCAGGCAGGCTGTGGCTTTCCAAACCTTGTGCCGAAGCCCGATGTGCTTGGGCAGTCTGTGTGTCTTCCTGCCATGCTGTCAACAGCTAACAATGGAATAGGTCAGGAAATGTGGTCTGGAGCTGGACAGAAGGGACTTGGGATGAGAAATAAGAGTGCAGCAGGTGATTGTGCTCCATTCTCTGAGTCATAGAATCATGGAATGTTTTGGGTTAGAAGGGACCTTTAGAAATCATCTGGAGTGACCCCCTTTCCATAGGCAGGGACATTTTTCACTAGATCAGGTTGCCCAAAGCCGTATCCAACACAACCCTGATCAGGTTCGGGAATAAGATACCACAAGTTCTTTGGGAAATGTCTCACCACCCTCACCCTAACAAACGCTCCCTGTTGTCCCATCTAAAGGTTTTTTTGCATCTCTTTTGGTTTAAAACCACAGTCCCTGGTTCTGTTTGCCTGCCTTGGTAGAGGGTCTCTCTCCATGTTACTTATAAAGCCCCCTTCATATACTGAAAGGCCACATAATATCCCCAGAGCCTTCTCTTCTCCATATTGAAATAACCCCAACTGTTGGTGTTGTCATTTCTGCTGTGAGAGTTTTTTTACCTCCAGACCCTTCACTCCTGTAAACATGGATTCTTTTCCAAACCCCAAAACCTTTTCTCTGCTTTGTGTTGCAGAGAACAGATATTTCCTACTGTAAACATTACCTCTAAGAGAGACACAGCAACAAGTGAAGGCAACGCAAAATTAGAAAAAGAAAGAGAACTGATAGGAATTGTCATGGAAACAGAAGAACTTGCCAATAAGTGCAACTTAAAAAATAGCTACATATCATAAAAACACAGCCTCCAGCTATAGCTTCAAAGGGAAGTGAAGGAAAAAGCTCCCTGTTTTACACTAGAGCTATGCATTTCTACCGAGTGGTTTTGTGCATGTTACAACATGTTGTTCAGCATTTCCTAATGGGAAAATGTGGGAATGTCAGCACATTAGTGTGAATTGTGGTATCAGTGTATGTGAGTGAGAGTGTTTACATGTGATTTCCAGGGTGTCAGTATGTGGGAGTGTTTAAGTGAGGCAAAGTGCTGAGTCCTGCACTTGGCCACAATAACCCCAGACAGTGCTGCAGCAACCTGGAAAGCAACCTGGCAGAAAAGGAGCTGGGGATGCTGGTTGACAGCTGGCTGAACATGAGCTGGCAGGTGGTCAAGACGGCCAATGGCATAAATGGTGTAACCCAGACTGTTTCTCTCAGCTATGTTCTTGTATGACCTGCAGGAACCTCACCCGCTTCCACAGTGGGCAGCAGCTTCATTTGGGCAGGGCCAATCAATTAGAAGATCCTGTAATGTTAACTACAGAAATGGTGTCTCCTAAATTTGTATCCCAATGCTTGAATGTCCCAGCACACATCAACAATTCACTGTACTGTTCAACAATTCACTGCACCCAGAGGCTGGTGCATGACAGGGGATGTGCCGCACTTAGTCAATGCCACGTTCCTTGGCCCAGGTGTCCATGAGGTTGAGTCACATTCACAACCAATCCAGCTCTTTTGGGGGCACAGTGTCACCACAGAAGTTGTTTTTCAATGCTCAAGATGGTGTTATGGCCAGTGGCATGGGTCACAGAGTATGTTTCCAACCATCCAGTAGTTGCTTCCACATTTGTAAGTGCCTGGTACTTACCATGGGAAGTTTGTGATAGTGTGATATAATCAACCTGCCATGTTTCCTCATACTGGTATTTCAGACATCATCCCCTGTGCCAAAAAGGCTTCAGCCACTTGGCTTCTTTACTGTAGTGCTATAAATAGCTTACCCTTTTGTACTTAGTCCAGATCAATCTGAGCCACTTCAGTTCTAGCATCCTGGTTGTCCTGGTTTTGGCCGAGACAGAATCCTTTTTCTTCTTAGTAGCTGATGTAGTGCTTGGGGTTTTGTGATTTATTGTGAGACTAATGTTGACACCACACTGATGTTTTGGCTGTTGCTAAGCAGTGCTTACCCTAAGTCAAGGACTTTCCATTTTCTTGTGCTCTGTCATTGAGGAGCTCCAAAAGAAGCTGGGAGGAAGCACAACTAAGTCAGCTGACCTGAAATGGCCAAAGGGATATTCCATACCATAGAAAGTCATGCCCAGTATTTAAACTATCTTTGTAATTACCCAGAAGGGTCTGATTGCTGCTAGAGGATGGGGTGGGTGTCTGTCCACTGGTCGTGAGGAAGTGTATTATACATTGCTTGTTTCTCTTGTGTTCTGTTACTCTATCACCTTTTCATTGCAATTATTATATTAGCATAATCAGTTTCATTATCATTATTATAATTTGTCTCAAGTCGTTTTTCTCCTATGTCAGCCGAGGAGGTTTACCTTTTCTTTCTGATTCTCCTCCCCAGAGGAAGGTGGTGGAGGAAGGAGCACGAGGCTGCATGGTACAGAGTTGGCAGCTGGGGTTAAACCATGACAGCCGCCCAGCACGAGGCATGGAGAGTTGAGATAATGATAGATCTGATCAGAGATCGTTAAAACAAAGCAGTTATGAGCATTTATTACGTTAGTTCAATAGTTGCTGGTCATCACTGATGACCATGCTGCTCTGTTTGCTCTCAGAGTTCCCCTGTGTGTGCTCAGAAGGACACACACACTCATGTTGTTGCTGGCTGCGCTCCCTGGGTGATGTCCGTGTCCTGTGCAGTCTGGACAAGGACCATCGGTGCTGTGTGCCGCGCTGGGCTGTGCTGGGACCGAGCCGCGCCAGGATCGAGCCGCGCTGGGCTGTCCTGGGACCGAGCC
>VXBR01008565.1:388294-493334 GCA_013400215.1 Cisticola juncidis
GAGCCGCGCCGGGACCGAGCCGCGCTAGGACCGAACCGCGCCAGGACCGAGCCGCGCTAGGACCGAGCCGCGCCAGGACAGAGCCGGGCCGGGACAGAGCCGCGCTAGGACCGAACCGCGCCAGGACCGAGCCGCGCCAGGACCGAGCCGGGCCGGGACAGAGCCGCGCTAGGACCGAACCGCGCTAGGACCGAGCCGCACGGGACCGAGCCGCGCGGGACCGAACCGCGCCGGGACAGAGCCGGGCCGGGACAGAGCCGCGCCTTCCCCGTGCTGCCCGCGCCACCCGGTGGGCACTGCCCGTAATTACAACACTGCCGGGAGAGCCGGGAGAAACAGCTCACGGCATTTTCTTCTTCCTTCCTCTTTTCCTTCCTCCTGAATTCTTCGGAAGTCCTCCAGCCTCTAGGCTGGTTGCAGTAGCATTTGAGAATTTAAAAGATTTTTACTGTAGATTCATGGAATGCCCTGGGTTGGAAGGCACCTTAAAGATCATCTAGTTCCAACCCCTTTGCTGCAGGCAGGGACAAGTTTATAAGATCAAGATCTCAGGGTCCCATCCAACTTGGTCTTGAGCA
The DNA here is from genome assembly GCA_013400215.1 of Cisticola juncidis. Taxonomy (NCBI): domain Eukaryota; kingdom Metazoa; phylum Chordata; class Aves; order Passeriformes; family Cisticolidae; genus Cisticola; species Cisticola juncidis. The sequence goes on from VXBR01008565.1 coordinate 388,873, forward strand.
CTTCAGGGAATGGAGCATAAAATACCTCTGGAGGCAGCCTGTTCGAGTGCTTCATCACCCTCCAAGAAAATAATTTCTTCCTAACATATAACCTAAACATGCCCTCTCTGGGTTTAAAACCAGTGCCCCTTGTCCTGTCACTATCTGCTTGTATCTCCATCTTGCTTGTATGCCCCCATAAAGTCCCTGAAGGCTCCTCCTCTCCATGCTGAGCAACCTCAGCTCTCTCTGTCTTCACGAGAGATTCTTCATCCCTCTAAGTATCTTTTGAATACCTCTGTAACAAACTTGTTGGGAATCGGAATGGGCTTGCATGCAGTTGAAATCTAAGGTTACGTGATTGGGAGCAAATCCCATGAAAAGCCCTTAAGTTTGAAAGAGGAGTAGGAGGACTTAACCTCCAACAGGGACTGCAGCTACTCAAGTCTTAGTGACAAGCATTGCAGTCCCTTCAATCCTTGTGACAACCACTGCAACCACTCCAGCAACAGGCACTGAGGCTATTCAAGCTCCAGACACTCTAACCCCTGTGACAAGCATGATGTCTGCTCATCATCCCAGTGCACAGACGTTGCAGCCAGTCAGACTTTGACAGTGGGAAGTGCAGATGAACCACAAGACCAGCCTGTGCTGGTAGTAGTTGCTCCTATGTGTGAGAGCTGCATATGAAAATCATCTCATCCCGTAAGGATGGGCAAGGAGGGTGAAGAAGGCAAAGCAGGGTCACCACAGGAACATGAGGATGACTCACAACTAGAGTTTGCCACCACTCAATCCCAGTCACTGGGTGAGCTGCATTAATGTACAAGTTTATGGTTGGGGGCATATATGATACTGAAATTGTGATCCTTTCTATCAGCAGGATTACCGTGTTAGAAAGAAAGAACATGTATATGTAGCTACATCACACAGGCAACCTGTGGCTTTTCCCTGTCTGACTGGACAGGTGTTTTGGGGTGACATGACACCTATTACCTATCCTAACTACCTTGCAATATCATTCCTGACAGTGCTCAAGAACATTTTGCTATGACACCTGTAAAACCCCAAAACAGTAACAACAATCAAACTATAAAAGATGAAGTCTTGATGACCCTCCAAGGTAAACTTTCACAGGTTGCAATAGAAGGTAAGAAGCCAAACAGAGGCAGTGAACTGTCTGTAATCATGTTTATACAAATATGATAGATACATGGAAGGGCCTTGTATTACATTACATTACATCTAAATATGTATACAATGTACAGATACATGCTTTATTATAGAATGAAAAAAAGTTTGTTTCTCTGAAAAAGGGAGATTCTTCATATTAAATTGTGTTAGATTCTACATTCAAGGTGTCAGAGTAACTGGAGGAAATTTGTTTCACCCTCTTATATCTTGGACCATAGGCATTCAGGCTTCCATGGAAAAAGTTACAGAAGCCATAGACAGGCTGTCTGGTATAAGGGAAGGTGGCAGAGGATTACAAATAATTGTTTTGCTAGTAGAGGTGCCTTTGGGAGCTCATAACAGACAACATAAAAGTTTTAAATAGAAACTCAGATATCCCACTGCTGCCTGAGTTCAGTCATTCAAAGGAAAGTAACCCTTCCATGCAGTCTGTCTGCGTTTCCTTCTTTCTGTATCTCTCTCTTCCTTTCCAAGCAGTTATGTTTATATCAACAGTGGTAATATTTTTCTTATGGAAGGCTGAGATCTTAGAAGCCTTACACATATACTCAGAAGGCTGCTGCTCACAAATCTCAGAGAATGATTCTGATTACATACACACCATTCAACCTCTCAAGGAAATCTATAAAATCAGTGTATGTACCATTTTCTGCCAAGAAATTTCTTGTGCTGTCAGCCTATTTTGGCCAGTTTAAATGGTTGAGACAGGAACCTGAAGGCATGATCTAATCTCTTCAGTGAAATGAAGAGGGATAGGAACCTAGCTAAAAAATTGAAACTTTGCTTCTGTATCTTGCTCCCATGATTTTTGGTGGATTTTTTTTTCAATTTATTTATTTTGGTAGTAAAGCCCATCAATAAAGTTTATAAAGAGCATTTTCAAAGTAATCGTGGCAATGGATTTCCCTATTAGGAGTCACGCCTTTTACAAGAGAAATGGATATTAACTCTCTTCAGAATAGCTTGTACTTTGCTATAAGGTAACTAAAAGCAAAAAGTGTCATGAGCAGTCTGTCCAGAAAAACAGCTGCAGATGATCTTAACTGGAAAAGAAACTCCGTCTGTGCTTGCCTGCATAAGAGGGTTCTTAATTCAGATTACTGAGATCCATCCACCTGTGGCTGTGAACCCTTTTTTCTTAGATATTTACGTGTTACTGAATACCTACTATTAGTAGACATTTAGAATAGAGACTCAGTAAGGAAAAGGGTCTAAAGGGGGGAAATTATGCCTTAGGTTTTAGCTTTCAGATTCTTTCAGATTCAGACCTTTTTCAGATTCTGTGCTGCCTAGAGGTGTAGTTCTGAGCCTCATGTTGAGTGATGGTAAGCTCTCTTCACAGAGCAGGTGGACAAAATAAATCCTTTTCCTGCTGAAGACCAAGGACAACTTTCAGCCCAAAAGCATAAACAATGGTGGACTGAAGGGAGAAACAAGAATGATCAGACCTCACAACCTGAAGCTGTAAATGGACAATTAAACCCAATATGCAAATAGACCAAAACTTATAAAAGTGTAAGACCTCGTGATCAGTGGTGCATTTTGTGACCACTCTAAGTCCACCTTGGGTATAGCCCTGGTCAGGCTCTTGTCCTGCCCAAGGTGTATCCTAAAGGCCCTTCAATAAATATCTACTTTATTCTCTAGCTCTGTCCAGTCTCTGTTCCAGGTCAGCCTTCCCAAGGCATCAATAAGTTTACAGCTTCTTTTTTTTGTTGGCTCGTGCCACCCAGGAGTGCACAGCCCTTGTGTTGTCCCACAGAGGTGGCCATGTCACCTGCCTCCTAAGCACTGTGTCATCACCCCTGCCGTGAACCTCTCAGACCCATGCAGGCCAGGTGTGCATCCATGGCAATCTGCATGGACACAGTTTTTTAGGAACAGTCATATGTAAGCCAGGTGCTGAATAACAGGCAAAGAGGTCTCTTGTGCTGTCTTCATTCTAAAGAAGTGAAGGTAGTCATACCTTAAAGTGCATCAGTATATATGTGCATACTAAAATTCACAGAGATAACTTAAATGTTACTATTTTTAATGGGAAATAAGAGACAAATAGATTTAGAAGAGTTTTCAAGCAGTTGAGACTGCTTGACTAAAGCTTACAATGGAAAGATTTAAAAAACCCAAACAAAAAAGAGTGTTCCACAAGCACAAAATTAAAACAGGGTGGAGAGATCTAAAAAAAAAAATCTCAAAAAACCAACATGATTTTATCTGACAAGTTATATGGTACACAAATCAGTCTTTTACTTTGCTAGCTAGTGGAAGCAAGGTATACATCTAGTCTGTCTTTGAAAACCCAGCCCTTTAAAACAGATTAAATCTGCAAGAGGCTGGGATAAACCACAATAGTGTATGAGGGTGTGAAGGTATTACCTGATCCAATGTTCTGGTGCCTTATGATTTTTTCATCACTGAAGCTATTCTTTCAGATACCAAGATTTATATGTGCTATTACAACTACAGGGAATTATTAAATCTTGCAATATTTCACTTTAGACTGTTTTCTGATGCTGATATTAAATACATTCACATAAGCAGAGGCTATTGAGTAAAATCACTATGAGAATTTCATAAAACATTTTTAACAGCATGTTAATTTATAAGATAACATACTGTAAAATCACAAGCCATCAGTGTCAGTAAATACAAACTAGATAAGACACTCACAGGGAGTCACAGTTTTTTAATGTTTTTGTAAACTCAAGTAGAATGAGTGCTTTTGTGCTAATGTATTTTACCAAAGCATTTCAAGATGAAGTACAGGAGTATTATTTATTAAATAGAAATTATTACTAATGGGTATTAATATTTGAATATTATATAATACTCTAGTAAAATAAATGGTGTAACAACTTCTAGTACTTCATTGTTCTTTTTTACTACACTTCACAAGTCAGCTTAAAACTATCTTCAGCAATTTTCTGAATTCAGAGTTCAGCATTTCCAAAGCCATGAAAAGTTTTCACTTCAAGCCTACTAAATTTAATTTTCACCACTGGGGAAAAAAAAAAAAGAAAAAGGAGAGAAAAAAAGGAGAACATTGACCTTGAAACAAAGCATTAAAAATAGTTCTTGTTAAATCGAAGTCCTTTAAAATAGTATTTTTGCAGTACAAGCTTGCACTTGTCCTTCAGAACTGAGTACTGACTTTAGAGTAGATCCTGTTGCCTATTTAAATTCACAAGAAGTGTCCATTTCACTGAGAACAGCGGAGCACTGGGGTGGCTCCAGAACTGCAGAAAAGAGACATGCAGGTTCATCACAGGATATTGAATGCAACTTTATTCCAGAAATCCACGGTGGGAACATTTCTAATGAAGTCACAAAGAAGCAGCTTAGACAGTCTGCATAGAAGAAAACCATGGATGATTAGAAGACCTGAAATATTTTTATATCAATGGCATTCTGCAACCAAGGCTGTACTACAGAGTTCTGCAGGCATAGCTGTGTTGGTCAAAGGTGTGAAATGTATTTTGGTCACTATGTTAGGGGGGAGAAATGGCTAAAATTAAATAAAGTGCTAGAAGGTTGTTTTTTGTTTTCAAACAAAGAGTATCTTCAGCAGAACTGATTGTCTGTACCGTATTCCACTGTGCCATTTAGTGCTCTGAAAATGGATGTGGACTCCTGGTTTTCACTCATGAATGTGCTGTATCTTCTAACATCTCACTTAAACATCTATAGGCTTGGAGGGAGTTGAGCAGACAAATGTATCAAAATACCCTTGGAAATTTTGCTTGTGCTTTATGTGTTGTGATTTGGAATCCAAATACTATGGCATCTGTAGCCTTATGCTGAGTTCTATATTTTGCTCTCTCGATACCAATTACTTACCAGTTTACAAAATAAAAGACTTGATTCCTTCTCCCTCATGTGTATTTTATTTTTATATGTCTGATTTTTCTACTCATGCCCTCCCTCTTGGCTTTTTGCAGTTTGTAATTGAGTGCTGTAATGCCCTTTTTGGGGGCCAGTGAAGTAAATTCTACTGTGAGTGTATCTTGGGGAAGGTCACTGCTGCAGAATATACAAATGTTTATCTACTGAGTCATTAAGAAATATCTTTGAAATTGTGAATTCTCTTTTATTTTCCTATTACAAAAGTTTAAGTAATGATTTTACAGGTGGTATTGTATAAAGCAGATTTTCAGAAGCCGAACTAGAATCCTCTTCTTTCATTTTTAAAAGAAACATGCCTGTAAGGGTTAATAAAATACTTCTACAGAAAACAAATAAAATTTTGTTATATTTTAGATGCCACGTGTCTACTAACTATAACATTTATTTAAAAGTCTCTCTATTTTCAGTTTTAGCTTGGAATTTACCAGCTGGGCTTTACAGATGAAGAAGATTTCCTTCCTTCCTTCCTTCCTTTCCTTCCTTTCCTTTCCTTCCTTTCCTTCCTTTCCTTCCTTTCCTTCCTTTCCTTCCTTTCATCTATCGGTGTTCAGTAACATCAGGTACTTTATTCCCACTATGCTGCCAAAATCAATGTATTTCTCTAGGAGCTCTCTCCTAGCTTTTGATCATCAAGCTACATCTATGCCCAGTTTTACCAAAGAGGTGCCTGGATAAAACACTCTGTGAAATAAGTAACACGCAGTTACTTGAATCAAAACTCTTTTTCTATTACTAATGCACACTCTAACTCACTGCAAATCTCATTTGAGACTGGGTTTGTTAATATAGACAACTTGCTAATTACGAAATCCTAGTATGTTTTGGTGTCCTAAATGCTCTGGTAACCTCTTTCACTGTAAAAAGTGATTTTATCTTTCATTAAGACCTTCTGAATGCTGCTATATCTTCTAAAATCTTGGTGATTTTTTTTAGCATGGTGGTTTTTACAAGCGTTTCACCACTAGAGGGTAGAGAAATACAACATTGGCCAGCAAGTAAAAACTCCCTGCTCTGCAAAGAAAATAACTGTTTATTGCTGTTGCGATTCAGAGGCTCCTCCAGCATTCCTTTCAACATGACTGTTCAGAAGGACTAAATGTAACTGAACACAGCTCCCAGACGTGAATCAAACCCAGATAATTACCTTGATTGCTTGCAATGAGTCCTCTGCCATCCTACATTTGCATATCAGGATTCACTTTCATCTGAGTGCTGGGTTTGCAACACTGAGCCCAGGTATCCTCTAAGGCAGGAGAACTGAAGGTGAGCTGTGTGTTAGGTAGCTTAAACTACCTGTGGAAGTACACAAGTACTTTAGTAAACCCATTTTCATAGTGGTGGTGGGATTCTGGATGAGTCATTGTCCTCCAAACCTCTGCTTTGCAGTCCAAAAGTCTTGTGATCATGATAGCCATTTTTGGGATGTGTTTTACAATTATCTGAGAGAATTTAACTGTATGCAAGATATCCCACCATCTGGGAATATGTAGATGTTTTAAATACAACTAAACTAATTTCTAACCATCCTGTAATTTAATTAAAATGTGGTATATAATTAAAATATTGTATGTGGAGTAGCATGTGGTGTGCAGCACCTCAGGGTTAAACTCAGCTTCTTGGTTGAATTTATCCTGAGGTTGATACACTGTAATTAAAGCATCTGTAAGTTATAATTTGAATAATTAACTTCTAAGACAACTTCTTTTGAGTACATACAGTGGAAACAAAATGTATGAAATGGAGAATATTTTGCTACTCAGAAGATCTTTCTAACATAAACCAGTAAAATTTATTCCCTGCCGAAAACCACCACAGGTCACAAAATTTTGTTTCAGACAGCTCAGATAGGTTTACCTTAACTCTTCAGAGATATACATAGTGTACAGGGTTTAGATGGCACTCCTGCATTCATGGGTTCTGTATGTTTTGTTCTATATTTGGGGTTTTTTTTCTTTTCTGTTTTCTTCCATGGAGTAAAAAACCTGCTCAGAAAAAACAAAACAAAACAAAACACAAAATTATTTTCTTCTCCCAACAAGTCATTGCTATCTGACTTTTTTAGCAAAGAAATGATAGAAGCCAGATAACCCTGTTTTAGAAGCACTCCAGTAATTATAATAGAAAAATATTTCCTTAAATTATATGTAAGTGAAAGAGAATAAAGAAAAAAACATATTTCCAAAAAGTTGAATTTTCATATATTCAGAACAGATTTTGACTTCCTTAAAGTTTGCTAAAAGCATTAGAAGAAAAAAAAACCCACTTTATTTAAAAAACATCTGTGGTAAAGAATTCCTCCTTGAAACAGTCCCCTTTCATTGCCTGCTGCCATACATATCAAGAGCTTTGCTTCAGCTCAGGCTAAGGCAAAGAAAAACAAAATGAGAGCAGACACAGGCCTGATGTGAATGAGTGACCTGAACCCTGCTCATTCCATACTTCTGCTATGGAGTCACTCAGGTTGGAAAAGACCTCTAAGATCATCAAGTCCAACCCTTAACCCAGCACTGCCAAGTCCACCACTAAACCACGTCCCTAAGCAGCACATTTACACATCTTTTAAATACTTTCAGGGATGGGGACTTAAACACTTCCCAGGACAGCCCATTCCACCCTTTTGGTGAAGAACTTTTTCCTAATAAACCTTTCCTTTAAACTTTCTCCTTGTTTGATAAGGCTGAGGGGGAAGCTGAGCAGCCCAGCCCTTTGTATGTGGAGCATCACCTGTGTATGGAGCAGTACCTATAGCCAGAGCACCACCTCTGGTCCTGTCACGTGCAGCCTCTCTGCGCTCTGGAGATGAAAGGGTCACTCAAACTACCACAGCAGTGGGGAAAGGCTGATTCCCACCTACTGGGTCCAGGCAGCTGCACTGACACCAGCTCTGTTCCTGAAGCACGGCCAGAGCAAAGCAGCTGCCCTGTGCCCTGTGTGCTAATGCTGCTGGAAATGAAGCAAAGGAGCATGACACTGAGGCTATTTGAGAAGGGATGCAACAGTCTCTCTGGCTTTCTTGCAGTCTGAGCTTGTGGATAAGGAGCTAGACCCAGAGAAAGCTGATGATTTGCTCTGTGCTGTGCTTGTTGAAGAGATGTGTTCACTGCAGGCACACTTTGAATGACTGGCACCACGCTCACAGAGTGCCTGTGAGTTGATGCTTCAATTTTCTCATTGCTCTTATATTTCTGACATTGTCCTTCTTGTGGGCTGATGTCTGAAGAAGACACCTCCTCCGATTCTGTGCACTGCAGCTGATGAATAAATCCATGTGCATTGTGAGTGGTTGTAGTGGGAAAAGTGCCCTTTCCTGAGCACACACAAAAACTCTGTGGGTACCAGTGGCCATCAGCTCTCAGGCACAGCTCATCCATGACCCTTTTGTGAAGTGGGCAGCTTAGTTATGACCCAGACTGGTTGAGATAATTATGCAGAGACATCACACCTTCAGTCTGTCTTGAACTGAACGGGGTATTGACTATTTACTTGAACAGGTGTCAGAGAACATCTTTAGCTTGAGGCCATGCTTTTAAAATAAATACTGATAATACCAGGAAAGTTTCAAAAAAGCAGGAGAATGGTGTTTGTGATGTTTAAAATGCACAGGAAGACTGACCTAAGGAATCCTAAACTAGCTACATTACCAGTTAAACAAACCTGATATTTTTCTTTGCAATTACTAATTTGTGAGGTCATAACTGTTGAATTACAATTTACCTGGAGCTTTGGAAGCCTTACTACAACACAGAATGAATTCTAGTTTTAGAGAAAAATACTCCACAGTACCAGTGAAATGTAAATTAAATGGATTAAGAATACAATAACTGGCATATTATGAATAAGGCAGTCCTTAGTGAGCAAATGTTATTTTAAGACCTGCTTATTTGCCTAAGATCTGCCTTAGATCTACCACAATTGACATTGTCTTTGTGACTTGGAGAAGAAGTTATGGCTGAGAACATTTGCTCCAAGGACTGAAGAAAATGAAATAGTCATTAAGACAAGTCAATCCTGCAGTGACTTTGGATTGCTTTGTAAGCCGAGTCCTTTCTACAAAAGCAGGACATTCACATGATGGACTGCAAAAGGCAAGCTGACAAGTAGGGGGCATATCCTGGAAGCAATGACTGTGAAAAGGAGCTAATGATAGTGTCCTTTCAGCTTTTAGTCATTTACTGCCAGAATGATAGTCTAGAGAAATGATTTTGTAATCAGTGGATTTATGCACAGAAAGAAAGAGGAGCAGAAGGCTAGAAAGCTGTTCTTCTGATTAATTTTTAAAGGACTTTGAGAAACAGGAGAGTGACAGAAAAACAATTTTAAGATCACAGAAGACAATTTAGAATGGGTTGTTTAAAAAGACTTGATTAGAAAATGTACCAAGAGGTGACAAGTATGCAGGTTTCTTGGGTGGAAAGGGGAATACTAGAATCACTAATATATTAATAAATATCAATGACTGCCAGCAGAATCTGGCTGATAGCTACAAACAAGAAAAAAGCCACCATTTTGATCTCACATTGGAACAAGCTATAGAAGCAGACTTCTGTAGACTTCTCTCTTAACTTGTTCAGCTCAAGCTTGGATGCCTTTCTGGTATAATACAAAAATAAGGGGATGAAACCTAAGGTCTTTTGGTATCTTGTAGGTCACATTAGATGATGTAATTTTCCCCACTGACATACAACTCCATGAGTCTCTGAAAAGGCTGATATCCAACATGTTTGAAAAGTTCAGTGTAGAAAAGACAGTCTGGACTGAAGCACTCACCAGGAACCAGTGCTTTTAAGCTGTTTTGCAAGATTTTTTTCATTATAAAATAAAACTCACTGGTGGAGTATAGGAAAAGAGCCAAACTGGCCTTGAAGTAAGAATGACCTTCTTTGGACCATTTGTCCTTGGCAAGCTTAGTGCCTAAATAGCAAGTAAGGTGTTGTCTAGTCAGGGAGCAATTGAAAGCTACTGTTGCTTCTCTGAAATAGTCTTTATTTAGTTTTTCCAGCTTACTGGACTTTTTTCAGTCAAGTTCCTGAGCATATGAAAAAACAATTATGCTATATTTCTCATGCTAATACAAAATGTTCACTGTTAAAACAGTGTATATTTTGTTCTCCATTCATAAAATGGAGAACAAAACTACTCCTTCTCCATGATTGATTTTGCAGATTAGGAAAAATATCTGAAATTTCAGTTACAAACAAATTTCTCATTTCTATCTTGCTCTCTTTTATATTAATATATGAATTTTAATAAGCTAGTGTAGAAAAATATTGAATCTTTTTTTAAAGGTCTGCTATAGTTGTGCATGTGTCACTTTATATGAACTATAAATCCTCTTACATTCTTTACCTTTTAAAAATTATTTTGGCTGTAGCTGTAATGCCTGCTCAAGAACAGGACATACTGACTTTATAAAGAGTAGTTCTTGGTCTTTACAAGATGCAGTCAGGTCTGCTGAATACCCAAATTCTGAGGCCTTAGGACTTTCTTAATAAGATCTTTTTGTGGAATGCAATTTTTTCAGGGATTGTAAGTCTAAATCCTCCATTTATTTTCAATGTAAGTAGTAGACTTATGTGTGTAAATAGAGAGATTGACATAACCTTTCTGCCTTTCAACCATCTGCAGATATAAAATGTAAGCACAGTTAGAGCTTTATGTACTGTGCTGGTGTAAGGACGTTGTACAAAGGGACTCCACATTTCTTATGCTAATCCAGTTCTTACACTAATCCATATTTGCCCAGATTTGTGACTTTACTTAGGAATCTAACTTTCTGGGGATAAAAAAATTCCCTGGCTTTCCTCCAGGCTCTGACTCTTCTAGCCAGCATTTCTTTTGCAAGTTTCATGCAGTACACTCCTTAGGCAGATCTGAGTGCACAGACAGAAACCCAGACTGATGCCAGTGAGCCATTATGGTCTGTCTGACATGGCTGAGCCATTTCACATGACTGCACGTATCTGGTGGGTTATTATTGCACACCCCAAGCAATCCTCAAATTTAATGCTTGCAGATTTTAATGTCTGATTCTTTTCAGGCACATGACTGCATAAACAGGTCAGTTGTCAGAGGCCAGGAGTTTTTGCACCTCCAGTTAATGTCCATGTGGCAAAGCAAATTTTACATGATTTCAAAACAAGCCTTCAGTTTCTTTGTCATGCTGTTTACAGTAGGAACATTTGCATACACTGATTCTTCCACTTTTAGAAGCAGAAGTTTCTATCATAACAATGATGCTATGATTGCATCTAAATGGTATGATTGAGAGAGATCTAAATGGTGTGATTTATTTAAACATCATCCTGAAATAAGGTTTGGTGAGAAAATAATGCTCCCACACACACTCATGAGGTTTCTCTATTCCAGCCAATGTTTTTCCAGGTGCTTTACTGTTTATTAACACTACTGAGCTGTAGCTCTCAGCTCCTTGTGTTTTGTTTTTGTTTTTCCTTTTTCTTCCCAAGAATTCCTCCAGAGGAACATGTCTTTACAACCTGACAAGCATATAGGTGCATTCTGTAAGGATTCATGAAGCCTGACAGGGGTACAAGGTGGAGAGAGATGGTCATCAGTCCCTCAGTCAAGCTGGTGTGGACAAATAAATGATGTGCCTTATCAGTATAATCTTATCTGGGTATAGTGTCTTCTCCCTGCTTTCAATAAGGTTAGACCTAGAATGGCTCCTGTTGCATGTTCTATGACACTAGTTCTCTTTCTTTGAGATGTTGTTTTAAAGTATCATGAAAATGATGTCCCTTTTTCGTTCCTTCTAATTGTGGTGCAATATGCTCTATTTAATTTCTCTGTCACATATGATTATATGAAAAAAAGAGAGAAAGATAAATGAGAGGCCGGGGAGAAGGGGCAGTAATTGAGCAACATTTCTTTTTCCTGCCTCCATCCTATCAAGGGATGTATTTGCTTCCCTGTTAGGCATATTTTACTTCTCTCCATACAGTAGAATTTATGCTCACCAGTTAAGAAAAATACATATATGACCTAGGGGTATATATGGCTGCAAGTCAGGAATAATTTAGTCATGAAATCATATGTGCAGGGAAGTACATTGCTGCTGGAATATGTTCTGCTAGTATTATGAAAACACTGGGATATTCATATCAAAAGACACATTATTGTGATAATACAAAATAGTTAACATGTTAGTGAGCATAAGGATGAGAAGTAACCAAAATTAGGAAGTGACAATTTACCAACAGCCAATGATGATGTCGTACTTGGACTAAGGCTAAAAATTTCTCTGACAGAACATTTCATTTACAGGAGTGCTGAATTAATCACCGCCCTTAGCTAATGCACTTACCAGATTTTGTGACAATATGGATAAAATCTAGATTCCTTTCTGTTTTTTTCTTCCTAACATTTACATGGAAAAATGTATTATGTCACCCTAAACTCTCAACTCAGCTAGTCTGCAGTGCCAAAGAGCTTACAGAAAATTTATCTCACATTCTTCGGGAAGTTATCTACCTAATTTTGCATGACTCCTTACTGATGAAAGTAACATATTAGTTACTTGATAGTTCATTTTCTGTAACCCTAGAAATACTATGAGAAGTACTGAAAGAAATAAAAGATTAGCAACCTGAAATAGGACATAAGAAGATAATTGTGTTCTTTAAAACAGTCATGTGAGATGACAAGACACTAGAATATACCAGTGTAAGACTATTTTACAAGAGGAACATCTGCATTTTACAGGAAATCTGCATTATCCTGTGTGGAAATATGAATTCTAAATATATCATGCTATTCACTTCTTTATGAAAATTATCTTTGCATCCTTAAAGCAAAGGGTAAAATTTGGCCAAAACCCCTTCTGTGAGGTTGTATAGAGACTGTCTATCCTAGCAAAGATCAGGGGCCAATGCATGCTCCATTTGCTGGACTTGCAGCATGAGGCAGTTGAGGCTATAACCTCACAATACCTGAGGGTTGGGTTTGTTTTTTTTTACTTTAAACTAACTCAGATTTCTCCCAGCCACTGCAAGCTGAAACTGTTGGAATATACTAAGTGTGGTCCTCCAGGTTATCTTTCAGTTTAATTACCCTTGAAAGAAATCCAGTTTGTGCATGCCAGTTCCACTAACACCTTCATGCAAAATGATGCCCTATGTACAGGAAAGTGCAGGGGGGAACTACTTCAGAAGAGTAGATGTATCCATTAAAAACATAACCATGACCTGATCTAGTGATGGGTACCATACAGGGGAATGTAGTGCTTGCAAACAGCAAAACCCTATTTCCTTTAACATGCAGGAGACATTTCTTAATCAATGGCAGGTTTTATGATTTCAGAACTACAATATGCTTACAACCTCACATGAGTTCACTTAGTGGATAGGAGCTATGTGGAAAAAAAATACATGTTAAGGATTACAATCTTATGCTGTCAATTCTTCTGTCAGTTACAGAATTGCTTTTTGTAATGCTAATTAAAACAAGGAGCCTCAGTGAAATGCATGTCTCTTAAATATATTACTTCAGAAGTATCTAAAAACAAGCTAAATGCTGAGCTGTCCAACTTCAGCCCAAAACTTATGTCAGGTGTGCTTAGGTGGGGCTTGACAGACTCCAGCTTGTCCCTGGTGTGCTGAGGCTGCTGCACGCCCACCTTGGAAGGCAGTGGTTTTCTTGGGTCAGCACTGGGCTCTGGTGGGGCTCAGTTTAGACAGTTACAAATCTCTGCTGAACATCACAGCCTTTGGGTTAAAACTGACTCAAGTTCAGCAGCCTTGGATTGTGGGATGGACAGGATTTTTAGGGCTGAGCAGCACTGGGTGGGTAGGTACGTGCCTGGCACAGGCACACCCAGTCATCAGGTCAGGGCTCTCAAAACTGAAAACAAAAACGTGGTTGGCAAACACAGTGCTGTTAATAGATTGAAGTTTTTTTTCTCTCTCAACAAAGAATCTGTTGTGGTTGCTTGAAGTCTTAACATGCTTTACAATGCTCCTGCCCTCCCTTATTCCCAGAAGGATATATATCAATGATGAAATATTTCCTGCATACACAATATTTGTAAACAGTCTTGTTATCCTTTAGAGGAAAAAAGATATTTGAATGACAGCTGTTTTAACTCATCCGTAATTTACTTATTAGAAGGAAATCCATTGTCCTAATCAGTTTGATGTTGTAAAAAAAAAAAAAAGTTATGATAATCAACATAGCTTACATAATTAAGATTGATTTCCTAAGGGGAATTAAAACAGTCTCTGTTATTAAATAAGTAGATAAACAGTTCAAATTCATTATTTGAACTTGCAGATAGTGATTCTGTACAGTCCTCCAGGGTTTTTAAATTTAAATTTAAATTTCTGTAATTCATTATTTCAACACCATAGTTTTCATTAATTTTTAAAAAATATATACATATAAAATCACAAGTAACTCTAAAGACATCTCAAGTTTACAAGTCTATTTCTTACAGATGTGAAACTATAGAAAAGCACAAACAAGTAACATGAGACATCAGTTTGGTTCCCCTGCAAGTGATCTGAACAAAATGAAAGTGGTAGATAGGTAATTTTAATATTTATTTAGAACTGAATATGCTTATACATGAGTAAGGTTTGTTTATACGTAAGACACGGTTGAAGGTTTAAAGGAAAATACTTTTGTTCAGGATGATGAAACCTTAGAGTGGTTTCTCAAGGAGGTCTTGGCCTGACAGAACCAGGTCCTCCTGGGTGACTCCAATTACCCCTGCCCTTATTGGGAAAACAGCAGGGCAGTGCACAGGTCATCCCTCAGCTCTTGGAACACGCCGAGGGCTGACTCCTGCTGCAGATGCTGGATGCACTGACAGGGAACAATGTACTGCCCAATTCACTGCTCATGAACCAAGATTTGACAACCACCAGTGTTACCCTTGAACAGAATAATCACAACTCTGGGGAGTTTAAAATCCTGCTGAGCACTCTGAAGACCAGTTGACTTGATTTTAGAAGAGCCAGCTGCAATATCCTCAGAGCCAAGCTGTGTGAGGTACCTTGAGCAGTAACCATTAAGGAGATATTTTCTCTTTCCATCTACAAATCGGCAGAAAATGATAATTGGTGGGAGTTGGATTAATTAATAAATCATCTGAATTTCTAGAACTTGCAGTGAAGGTAATGAAACAAAGAGTGACATCACTCATGAATTGTCTGTATATACATACCAGGTAGGTAAACATATAAAAAGAATTTCTGATTTAAGGAGAGAAATGTCCCAGGACGAAACAGTTAAAAAATGGCTTTAGGAGGGTAGCTTCTAGGACAACCTTCATATAATAATAAGGCTTATAATTAACTAAAACAGATATTTAAATATTTTTTTTCTTTAAAAAAATAATAATATGACATATTTGCCTGTAAAGGCAGAAAATCACACTCTAGGACCCAGCAATTTCTTTCCATTATCTTGTGCAAACTTAGCTGGTATACTATTAAGACTGCCATATGTTTTAGATTTGTATTCAGGGCTACTAAAAATTCAGAACTGAAAAATTTATTATGACTACTGTCTAGCAGTAAAATTTTATAATAGTTTTTGTATCATATGTCTAAATATGTGCCACTGAAGGAAGGTTATCAAAAACTTAAAGAGAAAGATGTACCTGTGTGCATTTCTCTGTTTCTGCAACATTAAATAACAGAAGAAGCTCTTCTGCCATGAGACCTACTGACAGCTGCTGCCAGAAGTTCCTACAGGAGCTGGTTGTGGATCATCCATTGCTGAAGGGAACATACAAAATGTTTGTGCAGTTTGCCCTTTTAGTTTTTACCAATGTGCATAACTGTCTAGAAAAAAATGGGGCCTGATACCTCTAAAAATGCCTAGCCAATTTTGTATTCATATGCATTCCCATGGATTTAAAATCAGCTTAACAATTTTTAATGTGCTTTTAGACACAGAGCATCATTAGCATCCTTTTTCCTCTTTCCTTTGTGTCTCCAAAGCAAAGTGAAAAGATGGGCCCTTATTTCAGGAAGCATACAGTGACCAATGAATTGATTTTCTTGTAGAAACTGCCCTGTCTCTGTGCTGTCAGTGTTCCTCTGCTTGGACGACAGTGTTGCTGTTGGAGAAGAGTTTCTGCTGGGAAAAGAGGAGCTCTCAAGGGCCGTGCTGTGGCCTGGAGAGGGAGACTTGGTCTCAAGCCAAACAAGAGGAAGCTTCCCTGCGTGCAGAGAGGTTATTGCAGATGGACAGTGTGTGCTACCCAAAGAAGGCTACAATTGCTCATTGAAGTATTGGAACAAATTAGCAACCTCTTGTAGATGAGGAAAAATTATGCCCAGAAGAGAAATGCAATAATTTTGAGAAATAATACAATTAGTTTGTCTTTCCCTGCTGTTTTATGAGCTTTAGCTCTATCTCATGCCAATGAAACTAAAGTATGAGATGAGTGAGAGAAATCATTATTCTTTATTTTAAGTGTACCCTGTGAATGCTGTATCTGTGATGATCTGTGAAATATATACAGCTGAGAGAAGCAATGAAATAAAGCAGGGTTGAATTGCAATAAAATAAATGTTTAATCTTATAAAGATGAATATGAATGTATTCTGATTATTAATACAGTGAAGATTATTGCCAATACAACTATATATGGAATAAAAGAATGTCCCTGCTTACTACCACTCATATAAAATGAGAACACAATCCAGTTGCAGCCTTGGCTCAGCTCTGATGCTGACAAACACCTGATGTGGATACTGTTGTAGAGGTGCCATCAGCCACAGTAACACTGAAAATGGGAGAGAGTAGATCAGATGACTGTGCAAATTGAAGTATGAAACAGTGGCACTAAATTTCCACCTCCCAAATAAAACTTTTGGTCTAGAAATCGAAGTTTCAAATCTGTTGAGCAGAAAGGGGATGTTGCCATGTGAGCTGTTTCTGTAGATATGAGAGCTGAGGCATTTCTTAAATATCCTGAGTGAAAGCCACAGAGCCAAAACTGGGACGTTCAGAAATAAATCTAACTCTTTTAAAGAAAAATTACACTCTTTCCCTAAGTTGTTTCCAACTTTATAATGGGAGTTTAACTTTGTGTTTGCCTAAATATACTGTATTTTCTTATCCATGCACTTATTTGATAGAACAGTGGCCAAAGGTGAGGAATGAGGTGATTTTGCCTATTTGGAGGGAAAATATCTTGTTGAATATACAACAGTGTATGCCTTCAGACCCTGTGGATCTCACACACTGACGTGTACTTGTCGAGGGGCTATGGCCCAATTCCTGCTGAGCCTGGGGAGTCTGGGTCCTGGTTTTGCCAGGCCCTGGAAAGGCACCTCCTCCAAATCAATCCTGCTCCTGGAAGACTCAGGTGGCAGTGAGACAGCTCACTCTGGGCAGGCTCCTTGCCTATCACACCTGTCTAACAGCTGTTATTGCTGGACTCTACACTGGATACAGTTTCTCCAGCTTAAAAATTGGATATCTTACAGGTGTTCCAAGGCAGCTGAAGACTTGGACTATCAAAGCTGTGTGCCAATAAATATTATACAGTGAAAGAGTGATTATTTTCCCCCTCCCTAAGAATTAAAAGGCTATTTTACCACTGTTAATTTAAAGGAAAACTACTTCCAACTGCATCCCTTGGAGGCAGACTTTAGAGGCTACGTATTTACAAAATGGCACTAAAGAGAGAGACATATTTATTTTTATCTGATCTCTGCTCAGAAAAAAAAATAGATTTTGATAAAAGCTTATATTTCATATGTGGCTGCACAATTTCATGGCATCTCCCACAAAGATCGTAACAACTGTTTTATTGGTTGTAGACTGACTTTCAACTTTGATCAAAGCAATTCTGAATAAAAAATAAGCATTTTTCATTCCATTTGATTCTTCTGAGGTTCTGTGAAAAAAAGAAAAAAAAAAGACAACATTTCAAACTACTATTAAAGAAAAGACATGCAACTTATGAGCCTGGAAAACTCCATATGGTTCTCATCATCTCATGACATGTAGCATTATTTTAAAGAATACTAAGATCTTCACTATAATATATTGTGAGTAACCTGGTTGCTACCTAAATTCCCTAAGTCTATTTGACTTGTTTAGATTTTGGGTCCAATGCACCAGCAATGAAATAGTTACTTTAGCATTTCCTTTTGCAGCTTTCCATTATAATATATGTGAAATCCAGATGTATTTGTTTCCTTCCAAAGAGTTACCTTGGGATACAAAATCACGGCTAATGAATCTGAATATGTTGGATCAGATCCCAGTCCAGTCCTCTGAGAAACCCAAATACCATTACCTCAAAAAAACTAAACCCAAAATACATTAAAATTGCTTTGTATGCCAAATAATTATGCTTATTGATCATACCAAAACCTATTGGTTTTGCTTGACAGGAGGAATCAACAGAATTGAGACAATGGAATAAAAAATTACTGTACATGTAATCCTTTAACTATTTTTTCTCTCTTTACTTTTAAGAAGCACTTCAGAAAAAAGTAGGCTCCCTAGGACTGAAGGTTTTGTAAGTTGAATTTTATCCCTTTATGCCCCAGAAAGTTTTTCTCACCACTAAATTCTAGTTTGGACATCTTAGAAGAGATCCTTACAACGGAAAACTTGACTAAATTCTAGCTGGGTTATGACACTGCCAAGGTAGTACTATATTAAAAATAGTTTTAGAAAATATAACAATTTAAAACAGAGCTGCTGAAGGTAAAACTAGAGACAATTATACTGAGGTGACAACAAACTTACTTCAGAAGGAAATTATACAGCAGTCATAGCAAACTTCAGCTCCTTTTTCTCCCACCAGTACTGAGGATCTTCTCATGTCTCCATTACTGAATTTTTGTGACTGCTGTTTTGAACATGATGAACAACCCAGTTGCTGGTGCTGTAGCACTAAAGACCCTTTCCAAAGAAGAGCTGCTGAAGAATCATCTGCTTGCAGTTAGGAGAGGTGAAACCCCAGAGCAGGATTAAACTCTAGCACGTACAGAGCACACAGACTGACCTGCTCATCTGCCTCCCTTCCAATATCTTCATGCTTCCAAAGTGTCTAGAGGCTGGCTTTTCCAAATAATGTTTTCCAGAGCAGAAATAATAAATCAGTGAAAAAGGCATACCAAACATCTTCAGCAGTTCGGGGGTATGCAGTATCCCTTATTACTGATAGGAAAGGGCTCATGCTCAGCATCTCAGTATCTTATAAAATAAAAACTGCAATTTATTCAATACGATATTAGATAAAATTGCACTTTTTTTTTTGCAATTGTCACATCAACTGGTCACTTTTATCTTCCAATTCCATTAAACTATTTCCCACCTTCTTAGAGGAAGCTGCAGGATTTTACATTTTATTATAAAACATATTAAAGTCCCTAAAGATTTTTTATTATCAGTTCCTGTAAAATAGAAATTATATTATACTATTTAGTGCATCTTCTTGGAAATCAAAAGCCAAAGGTCCCACCTTTACTGAGTGTAACTGATCATATATCATTGAAATTTAGATATCCAAAGGCCTATTCTACCTAAAAGTCCAAAAAGATACATAAAAACTCGTAAATTTTGTCTTTATAAATAATATTCTCAAAGACAAATAAAAATATTTTTCCACTTCTTGCATTTTAAGACTGATAAGGTCAATAAGTGAATGTTCCAGAAAAAGAATATTTTACAGTGTTTCACACAGGAGTAGAAGGCAGAGGCAAAAATGCAGTGAAACAGGTCTGCTTTGACCAGCTAACTTTCACAGTGTTGCCCAACACTACAGCATTAATTTTTTGACTTACAAAAGTGAAGTTGAGCAAGGAGACATCAATTTCCAATAAATCTGTTTGGGATGAACACAGTTTTAAATATACCTATTATACACCCTGAATGAAGATTTAACATTTTTGGCAGGTGACAAATATGGTGGTAAAGGTAAAAAAGAAACGATGGCAAGAAGGAGAGGGGTAGCCTCTCCTGTTTCAGAAATATTTGTTTCATTCCCTGTGTAGAACAGGAAGGAGCCTTCTTTTTTAAAATTACTGTTTCCTTGATTATATTTAGTTTGAGTTCTGTGTGTTATTTTAAAATTAAGTAACATTATATGCAAGCTTCTGTCCTTCACACTAGAATTCTTCACAAACAAGATTAAAATTCCAGGCAAATATGATTATCTGATATTGAACAATATAATTTGGTTTTGACTCTTTCTTCCTACTTCCTTTGGATGACTTCAAATTACTCTGTAAATATGCTACATTCCTTTCTGGAGAGCAGAGGACATAAATGCAATATGATGAATATTATATAAACTTTTATTGACTATTGGCTTTTGGATCAAGGACTGCATTTTGGGCTTTGGTCATACCCAGAATATTGCTTGGAAATTTCTTTATTAAAGAGGAAGAAAGAATAAACAGGTCATAAATTAGAAGCAGATAATGAACAGCAAACATCCCTTAACAATTTATTGAATGCAGAAAAACTCAAAGCCCGGGGATTTTTTAAAGTAATTTTCTTTCTGCTTTTTAAGTGTCCTTGGATTAACATGTGTGAAAAATTAGGTCAAACAGAAAACTGTTTTGGGAAGTTATAAGCCAGAAATAAGAGAGGAGATGCTGGAATTCGGCCTCAGTACAGATAACTACCATCCTCTGTGCATAACAGTACACAATAAACATATTAAAGAAGTAGTGTAGTAATATTATTTGTTTATATTCGTAACTATTACTTGGCTTTTTCAGCCAGGCACAGTCACTGCAAGTCTGACCTAAGACCCACCAGGGCTGCAGGAGTCCAGTGTCCCATAATGGGATTTTGGAATTACATAAAAAGAGCCTTCTGAGTTTTTGAAGACAAAAAAAAAAAAACCATTTCCTGTTTTTCAAAACTTTTCCTTTTTGACTTTGTGGTGTGAGAACACAATGAAAAGCAGAAGGTTTTGCAAGGAACTGGGGAAGCACTTGAGCATTTGCAAAGGAGTTTGAGATTTTCTCGTGCCCTTGCCTGTTGCAATTCCAGTCACCCAGAAAGACTCAAAAAACCAGCACAGCCCATAGAAAAATAAGGTGCTTTTCATGCATGGCAGTCTCAGTAACATCCCTAATGAAAGATGGTCTTAACTCAGAACTGAAAGATAATTGCACATATAACCAAGCTACTCAATATTTCTATTTAATAATAAAATGGAAGGAGCTAGGTGGGACACCTGGCCTTTTAAACAAGGTCAGGGACAAAGATTTGATATTCTGGGAGCTGTGTGTGTGTGTTTGTTGGCAAGAGTCAATTTTTCCCTTACTATCTGGCCTGCTTTCACTCCAGTGTCATTATATAATTAGAATAAAATAGTCTTTAGGGCAGAGTCTGTGCTGAGGTGCTTACTGTATTAACCCACTTGGCACGCCTGCAGACCGAGTTAAAGACATTGGAATTACAGACATCACATTTTCTAATTGTTTTCATGGTCATGGCTGTGAGAACTGCCATTCAAAACTTGGTATGGATGAAATAAAAGAGATTTCTTTCTATTTTGGATAAAAATCTTGCAGGAAATCCTTCAGGTTTTGATATATTTGGCACTAAATTGGTTTACAAGTGAGTTGGATTTTCATTAGAAAAGACAGGAGACTTCTGTATAGCTTAGGATCCCTTTAAAAATACTTGGGGCCTAATGCCTTAGGTTTTGAAATCAGTGAGAGTAGAGAATGCTTGGTATCCCTGGAATTATGCACCGCTTCAAAAATTATTTAAGGTACAGTGTTTTCTTTGTTATATTCTACATGAAAAGCATAAATTTTCAGTAGAGTCCCTTTCTAAGGAAAGTAATCATGGCATGTGCTGGTGTTTAATATAAATGCAGAATGTATCCAGGTCTTAGGTTGGCTTTGTGCATAAGTGCTTTTTAACTTCTGAATACGCTCATCAGAGAAATTATTTTTTACCACAGAAGTCTATTGAAAGAAAAATAAAACCAGCCAGTTTTATGCTTTTAAAAAGTTTATCTGAAACTTCAAAATCCTTGAAAGCCAGCTCTCCTCCCCATCAACCCTCATGAGCTTCTCAATCTCCATTTTAAAGAAATGTGATCACTATCTGCCTTCATTTGTATTTGAGCACAGCACTTCCAGGAGGGAAAAAATACTCTCTGAAGAGAGTTCTATTTACATGGGAAACATATCTAGCTGACAGCTATAGCTTAATGACTTGCAAAGAGCCCTACAAAGGCTTACCTCCTCTAATGTCAAATTGCACTGCTTTCCAGAAAACAATATTTTCCTCCTTGTGAGACCTGCCATTTGTACAAGTCAGTGTCGAGGACGGATTTCAGCACTACGATTTGGAAGCCATAGCATAGTTTGCATGTCAAATAAAATTATGCAGACATTCTTCACTTTTCACAGCAATCATTCATGAAACTCAGGAACATCAATAGATTTATAGCCTGCAGAGTGTGAAAATGTTTTGATGAGCAGTGTCAGACTGCATCGCTCACCCTTAATATGCTCTTTCACATTTGTGTCACAAACAAAACCAGCTCAGGGCAAAACAAAAATGACACCAGCTGCTGTTGGCCTTCCATGTAGGAGGGCAAACAGAAGGCATCAGACCCTCTAGCTGGCTTAATTTGTAAAGCAGTCAATCTTAATGAAAAATTATTTAACATTCCCCACAGAATGGACCAGGGCTTAGAAATCCTGATGCTTCCGCAGTGAAAATAGTCTGTCATGCTTAGTCTGGTGGATTTATTTTGAAACTTTGGGGGCAGCTGTGATTTTCTGTCCCCAGGTGATTTATTTATTTCATATTAAAGGAAACAAGGGGTCAGTAGAAATGCAATATTATGCTGTTGCTTTTAAGACATACACATCTGCTTTAAACTATTTTGGTCATAGAATCATTTAGGTTGGAGAAGATCCTTAAGGTCACTGAGTCCAACTGTTAACCCAACAGTACCAAGTCCACTACTAAGCCATGAACCTAGCAGAGATCAAGACACTCTGGAGGCTGGAACAGAGTAGTTCTTGGGTTAGGTGGGTCTCATTGATCCAACTTTCTCCCCCATCCCAGCATGTCCAGTGCAATCCCTTTTCATCCATGGCCCTAAGTTCAGTCCTGTCACTCCTCACACTCTGTAGCAATCATCCAGCCACATTGCTGGCTCAGGTCCCACTTTCCATGTAAAAAGCCTCAGGCTGGTGAGGTTGGTTAGTAGCACTTCAGATGGCTACCAGCAGAGACTTCTTTCTTTTAAGGAGCATCTTTCACTTACGGAAATACTAACCCTAAGATTTCATAATCAAATTTTGTGACAAGAATGCATAGCTAAGTTACAAAATAATCACTCCTCTTTTTGGTGTATAGCAATGTGGGATGCTAACCTAAATTGGATTATTCTGGGGAGATTCTTGTGGAGACCACGCTTGACATTTCTTTTTCCCTGCACTGGCATTGTTCTTTTGTTACCAGCCATTCCATTGTTGTAGCAGGGCAATATGAATATCCTTGGGGTATCTCTACCTTTCTTTGCTGCAAGGTTATTAAACAGCTCTTCAGCTAGCAGCTAACTCCTAATAAAACAATAAATTACTAGTTTGTCTGATAATCTTGAACTTTTTCCTCATCTCTCTTTTTTGTTACTGTAATGTTCAGACACAGATTTCCTGTACTGCAAGGGGGACCACGTTCTTCCAAAGTCTTGGATTTGCTAAGCAGGGAGTTAATATTCCCAAGAGAAAGTACACAAGCCACAGTTGATTCTTGGTGCTTATTACAAAGGTTCATGGGTAGATGAAGCAGTTGTACAAAACAATATGAGTACAGCATACAAAAGTGCACAAATGACATAACATTACATTGTGATGGAAAGATATTTAATTTAGTTAACACATTAAAGCTGACACTCCTGCATGTATTGATGACCACCTCCTACTTGTCAGCAGCTTCTGTAAACCATTAGGAGGCCAGTTTCAGACTAGAGATGGGAGAATGATGCTTCTCGAGTGCTGTGTGGCACTATTTTGGTGAAATCAGAGACACCTGGCCACGTACTCAGCTTCAGCAATACCAGAGACGGGTTTTTCTGCATACTACTGAAATTGCAGACAGCAGGTGTGATGCCACCATTTGGAGAGTCCTACTTTTGAAGCAAAAGTAATGTTTTAATGTGCATTTGATTTCCAAATCATAACATTAAAAAACCCCCGCAAACTTGGAAATATTACTGAAGATGTCAGTTAATCTTGTATCCCCATTGTGCAGGTGGAGGGGTAGTAAAACAATCATACTAAATTGTAACTCCATAAAACAATTTTATCTGAATGAGATTGTTCTTGGATCACCACTAGACTTTACAACTTACATGAAGAAGGCCAGATGAAAAAACATACCCACTAAAATGTGACTTACACAAGAGTCTTACTTAGCGTTAACAAAAATCCTTTTTTTTTTTTTTTAAATTCAAGAAGAAAACAGTTCTGTAAAGGGCAAAATTGTGTGAGAGAAATTTTGTATATGGAAGAAAGATTTATTTCTATTATTTCTATTTATTTCTATATCTAGATGGAATTTATTTTAAAGGAAAAATACCTCATTTCACACATTATCCAGTAACTCATAATATGACAAATATCCAATATTTGTATAGATAATTTGCGTGAGCAGACAGAAACTCACAAACGGGTTGGCTTTCTACTGTACTAGAACTCTCAGACACAACAGTCCTGGGATAGCCTAAGCTCTACCACTCACAAAAAATATATAACATTTAATTGAGACATCACACACACCTGACTCTACCATCCCTCTTAGGCCAGATGTTCTTCCAAGACAATGACTCCAAGAGAGAGTCAGAGTTATACCAGCTATGAAGTGGTCTGTGCTGTCAGGAGGAGCATATCTGAGGGTCTCATTTTGGTGCTCCATTTTAGACTTCTAAGAGTGTACACGTCACAAGGGCTGGAGATTTCTGTGGCAACCACATAGGTTTGCCTTTCCTTAACTTTGTTTGTTTTGGAGGGGGAGAAGAATGAGTAGGACTATAAATCAATCCCTTCCCAACCAGCTCAGCTTGTTTTTTCTTGGCCCCATCTGGGCCCCATTAGTTACAGAGCACCGGGGCTGTAATCAGCAAAACATGGGGCAGAGCTCCTTACTACATAGCTTCAGAACAAATGCTGTTGAGGGAAATTAGGTCATAAAATAATTTCCTGAACCTGTGTTGTAAAAGAAACTGCAAACAAGCATGTGCTTCAAAATAGAGCTCTGTTACGGTTTCTCCCTTATTTTTTCCCTCCATCTCTTCATATAGTGTTGAATTAATTCTATTTTAAATGCCATAACTGATATAATGGCAGTACTTTGTAACTGTGTTTGAAAGGCCTTGTTATTGCCTGCAGTCATATTAATGATCTAATCAGCTGATGTTGGTATCTTAGCCATTTGTGCATTGTATGCTTGGATTTCTAATCAGATGCATTATCCAAGAGTACAAAAATCTCATTCAACATAAGTATTTGAGTAGAATGCAGAGAGGAATGCAGAACAGCTACTATTAAGTCACTTACAGTGTTTCAACTAACTGAATGGCATAACATAATAATGTTCTTATTTGAATCTAATCAACAGAACTTGATTTTAGAAACCTAAAAATTATAGCTTTCATTTGGTCAGGAGTTTGAGGAAGAATATTGCTCTACAAAACACACTAAGTCACTGTAAACTGCATCTGCATGACAATCAGTGTAAGCTGCTGTATGACATCAGACCTTGTAAGTATGCTCTTGACACGTACTTAAGTCAGAGCAGCTGATCTTGCTGAAATCAATTAATTTTAGTCAATTAGAAGGAAACTCTGGAAGTTACCTAGTCCAAGCTACCACAAATCTATCACCAGCAGCACTACAAGAGGTTTTTCTAACCCTCCATTTCTTTGGATATCTTCTTCCAGGGCTCTGCATTTCATTTATGTAAATGAAAATGTTTTATGTTAATATTTGACTTGAATCTCCCAAACATTCTAATTCTCTCTTGCAGACAAGACCCAGAAACAAAAATCTGAAGCAGAAATAGGATTTTCTGATTATCATGTATTGAGACTATGCTGGTATTGCATGGCAGGTACATAAATTTTATTATGGGGTTTGATTTTATGTTTTTAGTTATTTATATCATAGTTTGTTTTGCTTGCTTTCCTAAAATGTTAGATCATCATGACACAGGCAGTTCAAAAATGTCAGTATGATTTGCTGCAGTAAAATGGGAAAATATACAGCAAGACATGCTTTTAAATATGACAAAACATATTTCCTTATAAGTTTGGTGATTTGCTTAGTGATCACTGCAGAGTTTGGAGACTTGTAAAAAGAATGAAACAGCATTTTGACTATTGTGTTGTAATAAATCAACAACCTATTTAAAATGTGATTTATTTTTTTTTTTCCATCAGGGCAACCTTTGCTAACTTTCAAAAAACCAGAATAAGAATGTCTAAAGCAAAGTATTGGGAAGAAATGTTACAAACTGGAAATTCTGATGCTAGACTTAAATTGCTAGCTAATTCTGTAGGAAGAACAAAATAGTTAAAACCCCCACATTGATCTCTATGATGGAAAACCTGTAAATTTCCCACAGCTCTCTGCATGCTTTGCTTTCAGATTTAGGACTGGTAATTAAAAAATATTTATTTCATCTGAAGAGATTTCTTCTCTTTTCCTTATTATTCTAGATGGCTGTCATAGGCAACAATGGCACTTGTCATGTAAGTGAAATATCCAGAACTAGGATTGATATTCTGTCCATAAACATTGCTCAACTCTGAATACTTCATGGAAGAGCTGCAGGACAGAACCAGACTGAACTAGTGTGTTGTTTTTGTTACTATACTCCATTCCAGTGGTCAGAAAGGCCTGACCTGCCTCTTGTTAAAAGGGAATGGAAAAATGAAGTGCGTGAATATCTATTTATGGTAGTGGAAAAGACTGAAAGTAGGACAAGGTCATTTGGTCCATAAAAAGGGGGGTATGTAGAAATGCATCTTAAGCACAATACAGGATACTGAATGACCTGTAAAGCTGACATGCACTACCTGCCAAGCTGGGATGCATTAATCATTTAGACTCAGCTCCTTTTGACCACTTTTGCATCCTGCATGTGTATCTGCCACATGAAGTGTTATTTTTGGAGATAGCTCTATGTATCTGTGTAATGGAACTTTTTTTGAAGTTCGAATTAACTGGTACTGTTTAATCTGGTGAGGTTTTTTTTTTTTTTCAGTTCTGCACATATTTTTACAAGTATGTTTTCCAGCTTTCTCTGACATGAGCACTACTGGAAAATGATTACAGGCACAAACTGAAAGGGCATGCTAGGTAATGACATACACATTCCCAAGTTCAGTCCTGTTATACAAATTAACTCTCAATTTAAATTTACCCAGGTCAGAAAAACTAGCAGGAATCTCTTACTAGAAGACTCTGAGTTAGAAGCCACATGATAAAATGTTTGGGAACATATCTATGAATAGAGGAAGCTATCTGCTTTGCCAATAGAACTGCCCATGACACACTGATTAATCACAAGATCTGCTGTATGAAACCAAAGAATTCTCAAAACAGGTGGCTTAGAAGGATGGGCCAAATCTTCACTTTAGAGTGAGGTGTTGATCTCATAGGAGGTTTTACTCTTTGGGTGTTTGAGGAATGAAATAGAGGAAGAGTGTCAATGATCATTAGCATCTCCATGGGAAAGAGCACTGATTAAAATCTAAAAATATTTTACTTTGATTACTTGGAATGGTTACAGTTCGCAATTAGTTTCTGCAGTTTTCTTAGATTCAGACCTTGCTCATTTAAACCCTCTTTTAGTGAAAGGTAATTTAGTGAATGCTTTGCTTTGGCTCACTCTTTTCTGCAAATAGCATCAGTTCTTAATTCGTTTCTTCTTCTTGTCTTGTTTAACTGGCAGTGCTTAGGTACAGGAACACTGCTCTACAAAAGCCCACAAAGAAGTAGTAATAAAAATTGACACTTTTAATCTATGCAAAGGGCTTTACTGGATTTGAAATTGGATGATGCAAGGAAGTCAATGCAGGTGTTTAGATTTATACGTGCTTAGTTTCTTGCATTATCTAAAGGGAAAGTGAGGAGATTCGGAAATCTCGTGAAGCCTGAAAGGTTTATTTTCTGTGATTAGTATTTGTAACTGAGTAGGTGAATCATAAACTGGAAGTGTCCCTAACAAATCTCTGGAAAGGTTTTATTTGAGCTATTGTTAAGTCACAAAGTTCTACATAGGTGAGAAAACGGTAGACAGAAATTAATTCCTGTGAAAAATGTGTGACTGGCTGAGTAGGAGTAGCCACATTGTAGAAGTGACTTTCTGAGGATACAAACAAGGCAGCTTTGCAGGGCAAAATTACGGCTTTCATTTGGCTAACTTGTATGTTGAAAAAAACAATTAAATTTTTATTCCACAAGACTTTGGATCTCAAACAGAACCAGTAGCATTCAGATGTGGTAGGGTTGGTGAGCAATTCTTCCAAATTGTCCTGGTTTTTGCCAGGACATGTGGGCATGGCTGGGTTATTATTCTCTATCATTCATGTAAAGACTGGAGGATGGAAGTAAGGGATTCTCACTTCCAGGAAAGAGGGGAGCGTAGCTTGCAGCTGGGAACAAGAAGGTGGCTTATTGTCTCAAGACTTTCCACATGGGTTCCAGTCAGGGAGCAATTTTTGGATGTGTCACCCTCTTTTTTTGTATTCTTTCAGTCTTAACATTGTTGCTGTTGCTGTTTCTTATCTTATTGCTGTTTCCAGTAAATTTTTCTTCTGGCTCATGATCCCTGCCTTTTGTCCCAGTCACTGGAAGAGGTGAGGGGGAGGGGATTGGCTTATGCTTTTCATTTTAGTGGGAGCACTGAGCTAGGGAGCGCCACGAGCCTAACTTTTGCTAAGAAGAGAGCTTGAGAGGCTGCATGCTGCAAGGGCAGTCTCAGGTCAGTCGTGCCCCACACAGTTGACCTCAAACAGTGGCTGGGCAGTTTGAGGTGGCAGCAGGTGCCACCTGGCAGCAGGTGCTGGACTGGGCATCTGCAGCCCTTCAAAGTGCAGTGGAATACTTTAGAATATCATCTATTATTGTCAGTTACTTATAACTTCAGAGGAAAGATCTGATCTACACTCAAATTTTAATTACTGTTCCTTTATTTATGAGAAACATCTGTGTTTATCACTGAGGAACAAACTCTGCTTTGAGCTATAAACCACTAAAAAAACTGTAGAACTTCCGCAGTCAATTAAAGTACATGGAAAAGAATAATTAATTATCCCTAGATTTATGGTATCTGCTGTCAAATAATATATCTACTACACGTGGATGAGGACATCTTTGCAATGTTATTTTTTTAAAATATAGTATATTTGAATGGGGTATTTGGAAAGAAGGAATATTTAGTCTTATTTAGCTTTAGCTCAAAGAAAGATGCTCAGCCTCCTCTGTGATCAATGCAAATGGCATGTTAAATGTAAATCCTCAGAGAAAAGGGATCTGTGATTCCTGGATCTTGATTCAGAGGAGAGGTAAAAAGGCCAATGTTAGTTGAAGCCCAGTGTGAAAGTACAGATGTAACTTGCATCTTCTTAATGTCTCTACCATAGAATGAATCTCTTTTCCTGACAGTGTATCCATATGCTTGTGTTTATCTCAGGTAAAAAAAAAGGAAGGAAAAATGTAATTTATTTCACATTGAGTGTTATGAATAGAGTGGTGCTAAGACATTAAAAGAAAAGAAATAACCAAGTTCTGTTTTGATATTCTTATACGTAAATATTACATAAATGTATGTTACGAAAATGTCTTCTGTGAAGACAAATGTTGTTGTGTTATAATGTCTTGTATTTTCTGTAGCACATTGAATGATTCTGTAAATATCCTTGCACAGTTTTTTTTTAGAATTTAAATTCAAACCTCATTTACTCTGAAAGTCAGGATGAACTTTTACTTTTATGGCTATGTTATTTTTAATTTTAGAAAGATTCCTCTGACCTCACATCGAGATGGATACCTGCATGGTTACCTGCAGTCTTTGGCTCCCTTGTCTAAGCTAGACAAAGAGTAGGATCACTTAATTGATATACATGAGATGGTATTCTCTACAGCAACACAAAGAGGTGAAGACAGCACACATCAACATCCTCTGTGTAAATGGAATCAGTAGTAATAACCCACATATCTGGGCTAAGTACTAGCAATATGCATATTCTGCTTCCTAATTTGTGCTAAAATATTTACACCTTCAATCCATACCTGAACAAGACAATTTATGCTGCAGTACCCTAAAGTCACACCTTCTTTTTTTTTTTATGTGATATTAGAAGATAAACCAAAACAAACCTGTGATTATCTTCATACCAACTACTCATGAATATGAGTCAAACTTCCTAAATCATGGAATTCCTTTAAATGTCATCTAAAGTTAAGATATTCTGGGGTTTTTTTCCTCCCCTTCTAGCTTTTGAGCACTAGAATTTTTATTTCCAGACTTTTCTGCAGTCAGGAGATGGAGAAATGGACTGTTACTTTTTATGAACTCTGAGAAACATAATTGCATCACTTTAAAGAACTGTGACAATTTACCAGGAGTTTCAGGAGACTTTTAAGATCTGATTTCAAAGTATCTTGAATTTAAAAGCCCGAGAGATTGGTTAACATAAATAGGTTGCAGCTGGATTATTAAACTTCTAGACACTAATTATGTTTTTAATACAAATACTGTGTATTCTGCAGAGCAGCAATCTAACGATGGTTGCTTTTGTACATTAATATTTATTCCTAACCATTTATCTTTTAAATTTGCCTTGACTGGACTTTGATTTAAATATATTTATTAAGGTGTATTTTGAAACAACAGATGACCACATCAGCATTTATTGGTTTTTTCAGGGGTTATAAATGATTGATTATACTGCTTTAATCAACACTCATTTTCTTCCTGTAAAGAGACTGTGGCATAAAGCTAGAGTGGACACTAGAGAGATAAGAAAGGAATTTAATATAAACTGCAGTCACAGGATGTGGTAAGAAGTATGGCTGCCCCAAAATAAAGTCCACATCTGTTCAGGTAGAAGTGGCAAGGGAGAGGGAGTGAGAAGAAGTCAGGAATGCTTCCCTAGTTACTTTAATGGGAAACTCTGGATTTCTCTTTGTTGTTAATTCAGGAAGTACTGATATATGAGGAGCTGTGACAGAACTTTAAACAAGAGAGAGTGAACTCTGATTTTAGTAGTGACATTGGAATTTCCACAACAGTGAGCAAGCAACCTTCCAAACACCTTGGGCACAGGACAGAGTGGAACTTCAACAAATTAAATGTTGTGTATGACAGCTCAGCATGCAGTCAAAGGAGTATTTTCATATACCAAAACCAGGGTGAAGAACAAAAGGGCTTACACAGTACAAGAAATCTAACTTCTTTAGAATTTGCAAATTGTTTGCAGCTTTAGGCTTGCATTATATCTATGGTAGTGACAATTTGGGATCTTTTTTTTCCAGTAATAATATTATTCATCACTGACTTGAGTCTTCACTGACATCCAAAGGACTTCTACCACTGATTTTAGGGTTTTTTAGTGTTATTTTAGTATTCCTTGTGTGTCTTTCATTACACCAGAAGGTCTATTCGTTTACTGATATCAGTAAACCATTTTCCATGAATTTGTATT
Source organism: Cisticola juncidis (assembly GCA_013400215.1). Lineage (NCBI taxonomy): Eukaryota > Metazoa > Chordata > Aves > Passeriformes > Cisticolidae > Cisticola > Cisticola juncidis. Next base: position 420,638 of record VXBR01008565.1, read on the forward strand.
TCTTTCTTCAAAATTTAGAGAAGTGGATATAAAGAGCCATAACGAATCAGACAAAAGATGATCTAACTTTTTCCTGTTTATATAAGTGACCATAACAGCTGTATAGGAAAAAGTGTATCAACAGGGAACGAATAGCAGCATACTTTCTCACCACCATCAGATTTCCTGAGCTTTATAGTTGATTGCCCTGACTGGCTTCTTCCATGAATTTGTTCAATCTAATTTTGAGTTCATGTAGGCTATTAGCATCCACAACAAACTACCTAGTTAGATTAATTCCACTCGTTGGCTTTGGGACTGAGTTTTTAAGAGCCAGCAGAGTGTCTTAACTTGTTCTTTATCTGCAGAAAGCATCTTAGATGACACTGGGAATTAGATCTCAGGAACACATATTAAACAGAAACATATTCAATGTTAATGAATAATATGCAATAATATGTCCTGTCTTCCAAGGAACTTAGTGATATCATAGACATCTGTGCTCCATCAAGTCAGATGTCTGAGTGAACTGTTCAAGTATGAAGACTCAAAGCCCCTGGAGTTATGACATCAATGCATGGAATTTCATGGATGTCTTCTTTATATACATTTCCATTCTCTGAGTGACAGTAAAACAAATAAAGAAGAAAGCTGCAGATTTCCAGAACAGATTTGCCTGGAAAAAATTGTAACTTCTTTATTAAAAAGATGAGACAGTCTTTGGGCTAATTTAAGACCCATAGTAAATCAAGTTGTAAAAGCAATTAAGTAAAGATCTACAATACTGCACTTGACTCTTTGCATATATGAGCATATAAATCACAAAAATGGAACTGTCTTTTAAACACAGCTTTTTACCACAGCTAAAATATGCCTATTCTGTGCACAGGCTTTTATCTGGCTTCATAGTTCCTCAGAATTCAAATTCAAGGGCTGTTTTCTTTCTTATGATTGGCACTGAAGAATGAAAGGTATGGATGACTTGAGTGTTTATTAATGGCAAAAATAATAGAAGTTGTTTTTTTTTTTAACTAGACTGCATCCAAGAAAATGCAATGGTCAAAGACCCAGGTAAAATTAAGTAAGAAATAGGTGAGGCAATTTTGGCTATAGGAAGTGTGGACTACAAAATGCACTTTTTATTAATATTTTTTTCTGCAGATTGGGTAAGAAATTGCTTTCAATGTATTTTGTTTCTGAAGAAGTGTCCAACAGCCAGGGGGCTCTGTGGAGCAGCCTGCTGGGATTAGAGGCAGCCTGAGGAGTTTCACAGAGCCAGGAAAAGGCTGCTTAACAAACCTAGGAGCCAGGGTTTGAACTGAGAGACTTTTTTGAGAAATCTCTGAAGAAATACAAGGCTGCAAATGTTTTCTGGAGAATTCTTGATCACTTCTAGCTTTTTTTTTTTTTTTTTTTTTTTTTTTTTTTTTTTTTTTTTTTTTTTTTTTTTTTTTTTTTACATTTATACCATACCTATATAGCAGATAGAGTTTGGTTGCACAGCAGGGGATGGTTTGGAGCTGGTGTCACTTAAAACAACAAAACGTGCTTCTTTAGTGCACATGCAGAAGCAGATTTTCAGCAGTATTTAGCAACTAACCAGATGCAAATAGTCACAGATTTTGAGCAGCTTATTGAAAAACAGATTTGAAATCAAGGTACCAATCTTACTCAGATGCTTTAGAAAACCCCACAAGGGCCAGAACCCATCCTCAAATACTCAAAGCACATGATGAGCACATAAACAGCCCTGAATCTTCATGAACACACCCAAGCCTTAATAAAATTACAAAATAATGCAGGATTGTGGTACTGTAGATGCTGGTATTGACATGGCTGCTACAACTGTATTTATGGCTCCAGGAAGACTGTGCAGTCTTCAAACCTCTGGGTTTCTGGCAAGGTCTTGCTGTGCAGTTAAGCCACATGCTACTGTCTTGATTTACATACTCAGATGGCTTAAAGCTCATCTTTGTACAGTGGTCCTGATGCTGGAACTCAGTCTAGGTGTGGTTCCCTTAATTCCTATGAGGTTTCCATGTGAAGTGAGCTTTGTTGTACCAGAGAGCAGTGAAGACAAAGAAACAAGCCCAGATTGGCTTTACACAGATGCAGCAGATGCATACTATAAATGAAATCAGAATAAAGGATCTGGTCCACCCGTTTTTGTTATTTGTTTTTGTTATTTTGTTATTATTTGGTTGTTGTTTTGTTTTGTTTTGTTTTGTTTTGTTTTGGTTCTTTCTTCTGAAATTAAATGAAGTACAAAGATATTTCCCAGTGCATAAATTAATTAAATCAGTTTTGATTCCAACTTTGAGACAGAAAAAAGATTCCTTTCTTAAAATGGTGGAGGCCTGCATATCCTCATTAGGAGTTTTGCCATTCATCCCTTGAGCTGCTGGATTTTTTTTGCTTTGCAAACTCCCACAGTCTACAACTGACAGGAGTAATAAGTCTCAAAAAGCTTGCCAAAATTACCATGCCCTTTTGTATATTTTTTTAAAGAGTGATATTTGGAGCAAAGTATGCAGTGCTGCTAGGTGAGGCAGTTGTTTCTTTAAGCTTATGGACTAGAAAGCTGTTGGGGAGTGTGTTACTCATGTCTGAGCTGGTTTTAGTTACGGGAATCCAGTGCACTGGAAATTTAGGCATAACAGAATCTGGAGCTTGCAGAAGTGCTGCTGAGATTTGGCCAGCTTGGTTAAAAAACTGGAGCAGATCTTTCCCTAATCATATATAAACATTTTGAGCTATCCTTGCCTGAAAACCTGTGCAACCTGATGAAGAGCTGCAATTTGTATGTGATACTGCATTAAAAGACACTGATGTTCGTGCAGAACAAGACCTGCCAAGCCGTATGGAAGTATGGCTCTGTTTCTAGACTTCCAGATCTAGTCACCTTTACCTTTTGAACAGTCTCATTGAAATTACTGAAACTTAACTGAAGAGCAGGACAAGATCCCACTGCAGTAAATTAATCAGAATAATATTCAAACTTTAACTATGGGGTCTCATTTTTTTTACTTCTGGAAACTAGAGAAATATCTTTAAAAAAATCTCTGAGACTGAAGAAGAACATAGATGGAGGGTAGATTCTTATGTAACCTGCATGCCCGTACATTTACTCAAACATTTTTCAAGTATCTTTGTTCTCTGAAAACACTTTGCTGTTGTTGCTTATGGTTTTTATTCATAGCATGTATTTCTAAAAACTTTTCTTCCATGCTCCTGGTGTTGTGGTTTTTTGTGTTTTTTTGAATATCAGATTTACAGCCTTATTTGCTAAATATTAAGCAATTCTTCAATGCTGATATTGTCAATTAGTTTTCTACCTATGCAGGGAAGAAGTGAGCAAGTGCCACACACTGCTAAACAGAATAGCAGAATTTGTGTTATCTACTGCATATGTGTAACATTACTATTAACTAGAGTATAAATTGCTGCTTTTCAGTAATAACTTATACTGGGAAAAGTAGTGCTCGCTCCTTACACTTTCCTCTCAGTCCCTGATACTCTGGCCAAAGTATTGTACTAATTTTGACAGAAGCCTGTGTCTCAGTGGCCTCATACTGTGGGTGGCCATTCCTAGTTGATTGGTTTTTTCCAGTTAGGTTAATGCTTTGTAAAAACATCTGAATTTTATTATTTGCTGTAGGTTCATCTACAAGGCACAACACAATGAGCACTGTGTTGTTTATTCACTAGAACTGTGATAGATTATCATCTCTATCACACATACCAATGAGGCATCAGAGGGCAGCAGTCTCCACCCTTTGGCCAGAGAAGAGCCAAATTAAATCATCTTATCTGTAGCTAAAAGTCAGGTGAAAATTTGAAGAATAGGGGGTTTTTGTCTGTGTGGATTTTTGTTTTGCTTGTTTGTTTGTTTTTTCCCTTCAGTGAATATTCTTAATGTACAATAGATTCTCATTCTGGATCAAAATCAAGTCTCTGAGGTTTGCAAATCAGTTAGGGGATTTTTTTTTTCAGTTAGGGGAAATCCAGTGATGCTACAAATATACAAAAAAAAAATGTATGCCCATAGATCAACATATGTGTGGACTTTGAATTAATTAAATAGAATACTAGTTCCTGGTCTAAATATATTATAAGGACTGATCTCTTTTTCAGGAATACTTTAAAAGGTCATTTGTAGACTCAATTATTTTATCATTTGGTCTAATTAGTGATACAGCAAATAATATGACTTCCAGTGGCTTATCATGGCAGAACTCTCTTCCTGTTTTTTTAAAGCAAAGAAAAAATAGAATAAATTTTATGCCAAAAATTTTGGTCAGTTATTCAGATAAAATGATATCATGCTAGGTTTAGCATATTCTAAGAAAAACACCCCCCCCCCCAAAAAAAAACCCCAACAAACCTATGAGCAATAATTTTCATGCAATATATCAAAGTGAATTGTTACTAGATTTTGAGGTTTTTAAAATATGAGACTGCTACACGGGGGCTAAAAACACTGTAAAACAGTAAGTTGACTGAAGGTGAAAGGAATGTGGTAATAGACACTCATTAACTTCCTCTCTAAGGCGAAAAAATTCAGCAAATTAGTTTAGAGTCTGCAGGGTCTATTTAAAACTAAAAACATCTGCTCAAGATGTTGAAATGCCACTCAGAATTAATTAATTTTATCTAGAGAAAAAAATGCCTATTCAGTGGTCAGAAAAGGTTTTGAAAGGATAAGCTAATATAAAATTGAAAGAACTGAATGGTGAAAGGAGAAAAATATTGGAAAATACTGTTTCACGTACTTTTTTTTGTTTCTTATGCTCACTTGCATGGCTCTGCTAACACAACAGAATGCCAGTACTTGGATTTCATCATTGACAATTCATGCTGAAATTCCTCCTTCCCTATAAGACTAATATTTTCCTATTTGCTTTGATGGCAATTTTGAAAAAATGAAGGCATTTGGATCTCTGTTTGGCATGGTTTATCACATGGTAAAGGAATTGGCAAATAGAGCAACATGACTTAAATGTATGTTCACCTATATATCCTAAGAGATAGGTGTTTAAAAAATATTTCCACTACATGACCGAAAAAAATCTCCTTAAAATTACTGGAGATATTTAACGTTTGTGTTAGTGCTTTCGGACAGACTATAGTCTAGTAACTGAAATGTGCTCATCTGCAGAACCAGATCTAAGGTATTTCTAAAGAACTGAAAGTGAGTTGATTTATATAAGAAATCAGGAAGAAATTCTTAACTGAGAGGGTGCTGAGACACTGGAAGATGCCACCCAACTAAGCTTTAGGTGCCTCATCCCTGGAAATGTTCAAAGACAGTTGGATGGGTCTTTAAACAGCCTGGTCTAGTGGGAGATGTCTCTGACAAGGGTAGAGGGGTTGGAATTAGATATTCCTTAAAGTCACTTGCAACCCAGACCATTCAGTGATTCTGTGGTTCTGTGATAACCCTTCTGTGTGAAAGGTCTGTATGGAGACAGTCCCGTTAGGCAAGACCTACTCTGAGCTTTAAACACATCACTACCATTAATGTATTTTTGCAAGTGTTGAACATGCATTGTACCTTACAAGATATCCTAGGCTGCTTGTCTTGCAAGGGCACATTGCTGAAGTCAAACAGCTTCAACAATCTGCTTCAATAATACATTGCTATCTAATATGGTTAATTTAGATTTTGTGCTGGTCATCAGAGCCTTGCCTTGGAACTTGATTTGTTTCAGGGATATGGATACAAAATCATACTCATGAACCATGAAGGAGCCTTTATGAAGCTCACTTACATGGGAGTGACATCAGTCAGTCAAGTGGGGATGCATGTCATTGTTGGCAAATTCCAGAATAATGTTTACATTTGCTTGCTGTCTGCTGTGTTCAGCATCATATCGTCACTCACACTTCCTTTTCCTGAAAGGAGAAATACTGCTCATCCAGAAATAAGGGGAGCTCAATGAGGTAGGAGGAAACCTTCCTTTTGGTTTGTCTTCTGAATAGGAAATCAACACAAGCACATGTACAAATATCAGTTTTTATTATGAAAAATTTCATTAATGTCCTACAAAAGTGCAAAATTATTTTAAAGATGATTTTTTTTTCTGTTTAGATAGATCCTATACAAGCAACTGATATGTATTTCTAGTATTTCATAATGCTTCTGTGGGTCTGGCAGGATTTCAGCTTGATGCATGGTGCCCTCACGGATGACTAGAATCTGAGTGTGAAAGCACTTTTGAGTCCAGGAAAACATTCACTGAGTCCATTCAAATGGAAAGGCTGTAGGCTAGTGTTCACAAAAAAAAAAAAAAAAAAAAAAACACTTTCACTATAAATATGAAAGGTGACTACTTTTTTATTTTTNTACCTCTAACAACTCACCAGGGTGCTTATTTTCAGTTCCCCAAGTGGAAAGTTATTCAAGAACTCCACTTTCCCCTCTCATTTACAGTATAATACATTTGTGATCCTTTTTCTGAGCCACTGTTTTGCACACAGTTAAGAAGATAATGAAGCAGCCAAGGAGGCATTGATACAGCATTGATAATTAAAGATGTTCTGGGGTATTTTAGTTCTCAGTCTAAAAGAAGAAAACCTCTTGATTTTCAAAGCTTATAATTCTTTTCAATAAAATGCAACAAACTTGAAACATTTTTTATGATCTCATTTACTTTTTTTTTTTAGGCTCTGTTCCTACCAAACTCTCGTGTCCCTTTCCTGTTCCATCCCAATGCATCTTTCTGACCTTGAATTCAGACATTTTCTTTTCTTGTTTTGTTTGGGTTTTGTTTATTTTTAATTTTATTTTGCTTTAACTTTGGAGAATTATTCAGCATCATGCCTTTTTGTGTTACCAGAACTACGTTGCTCTTAAAACTTGTGGAAATTTTCCTCTGTACCATTGTGTCTACATGATTTATCTTGAGATATTTATAAATGCATTCTGCTCATAGATATCTACTTTTTAAATACTTAGATTGACAGGTAACATCTGTCTGATGTTAAACTTAGATTGAGGATTGTAACATCTAGACTGAATATTTTCCTCTGTAAATTGTTACATTTTCTATGTGGTTTGTTACATACCCCTCATGACTGTTTATTGAAGAAGCAATTTTTTGAGCAATGTACAGTACAAGAAGATAATTTTTCATTTAGTGTACAGATTTCACTGTTGCTCCGGTTGCTCACAGGTTGCTTTTGTGTTGTTGGGTTTTTTCTTTCATCTTCTCTAGCTCTCATAGTAGCTGCTTTTTGGTATTTTGGTACTATGGCTGTTCTAGTTCCTGTCATTTCTTTACATTATTTGATGAACATTAAATGTATAGGGATACTTCTTCCTTCATTTTCTTTCTGTGAGTTTGATTTGCTTCTTTTGTCTTGCTGTATGTGTATTACTTTTCTGTCTCTGAAGTCATGACTTTCCAAACATGACAATTTCTCTGTAAAAGCAGAACAAATTTCAGTTTATTATTTATACATTATTTTAATCAAAACAATAGAAAGGAAAATAAAAACACATCAGGAGAGGAAAAATGTAAAGGTCAATATTACTTAAACATCACTCTGTTTATGTTTAAAGATACATTTTTTAATTTGGCCTACATTTCCATTAGATAGGATTCACACTTTTAGCTGTGTCTCATCATTTCAGGTGTTGATGTCATGTTAACATCAAGATATTTTACAGAAACCTGTGCATTGTTTCTTTTTCACCACCTGTGTCCTTTTTACAAAGTATGATTTCTGAGACTAGGAACAAAGTTAGGAAAACAGTACATTTCCTGACTTCTAAGTTAGACCTGCACAGCAAATTTTGATTTTAGAATAATGTTTTGGTTGCAAAATGTCAATGTTTCCATAACAGAATGTCATGTAGAAGTCCATTTCTGCAAAGGAAATCGTTACAGTGCCATAGGCTTGCTAGGTTTTTCTGCCACGCTCTGCATTGCAGAGAGCCAGCCAAAAACATAGGAAAACCACAGCAGAATTCCAGTATTTCTGTTGCCTTTGAAAAGTATTAATGTTTGCTATTAAACTGAACAGCAAATAATCCTCTTGTTGAAAGTAGCAGCACATATATTAGGAATGCAACATGCTGCTAAAAGACAGCATTGTTTAGCTGCTGAAGAAATGCAGTTTTGCACATATACTGGAAAAGTGGACACTTCTAAGACATTTAAATACTAACCCATAAGATGAATATTTGGCAGATTGTGTCAAATGCATGAGGACACACCTGTCAAGCACATGAGCTGCCGTGGCTGTGGGTGTGGTGAGTTTTGGCAGACAGATGGGAAGGTCATGAGGAAGAGGGAAGAGGTGGAGGCATCACACCACAAAAAGGGAGATGCAGGCACAAGGGCAAGGATTTGGGATGAGAGGCAGCTGACTGAGTCTCATTCATCGTGTGGGATTTGGCAGTCTTGAATTACAAAAAAAAAGTGTTTATCTCAGCATGCTCCCATTACAATGAATTTTGATGGACGTGACTTGGAATGAGAGTTCAAAGCTCTGCTAAAATGCATAACCAGCACAGTGCAGTGCTGTGTGGACCTGGATTTAGTGTTTCACTGGGTCCATTACCTCCCAAAATCAGGCTTTTGCTGAATGAACAGTATTTTCTTGACAGCTGTGGAATTCAGTTTTGGAAGACAAAATAAGAGTGAATGTTAGAGCTGCACAAAATCCTTGCTGTAATCCAATCTGCTGCATAAATGCAGATGCAAGCCCTTAAAAAAGGGCTTTACTGCATTACCCATGAACTCTGCATGAAACCTATGGTTCAGTTTTTGGATATGGTTCAATTTTCATACAGGTAACTAACCTTTATTAAAAATTCTGGACATTTCACTGTATTTTTTACTGTGTATCATCATGAGAACTTTTGGATTAAGTGTAACTCCTTTCATTTCATTTTTGCTCTTAAGAACCAGAAAATTTGAAACACTTATATATTTCTTAGAAAATAAAGACCAGACATTATATCAAGTTGGGGATGATGAGAACCAGGACTAGTCAGAAAAGTCAGATATGAAGTTACAATTATTATATATTTTGTTTCTGAGAGGCAGGACTTTCTTCTAAAGGAAGATTATGATCCAAGATATGACCCTTCTACTATAAAGCCAAGTGCATTACTTTGTAGTATGTTAATCTCTACTACTGAGATTGTAAAAAATTTTGATTGTAAAGGCAATACTGCTAAAATAATCCCTATTTCTGTTATTTTAATTTTGCTCTCACAGTGTTTTTCAGAAATCAATGCAATTTGCATGGAAATTAACTGACCAATGCATAACTGAATGCTTGCTTAAGATTAAGGTTTATGTGCATTTTGAGTGCAGTCTCAAAAGTGGCCATGGTCAGAGTCTGAGTATGGAAAATGAAGTCAACTGGTATTTTAGAACACAACAAAAATACATCTAGAAAAAAACCCTGCTGTATTTTAGAACACAACAAAAATATATCTAGAAAAAAACCCTGCTGTTTTATTATTTCAAATTAAAATTTAATTTGAAAAAAAAATTAGAACGTATGTTACAATTCAGATCATAACAAAATGTTGTTTTTCCATCCTGTTTTTAAATGTAGATTATACTAAAGAGCCTACAAAACATCAAGGCCAATTTTCCTCTGAATGACAGTAAGGTTAGGTCTCTGAAACCATTGATGAATACTGGATGTAGTTTTAATAGTTGTTGAATACTTTTTTCCAGATTTTAAGTACCAACACTTGATAGTGATGGCTCTAATGTCCCAAAGAAATCTACCTTAAACTTTGCATTTGAGCAACATACATTTATCCTTTCTGAATACATAGATACACATGCTCAATAAATAATCAATTAAGCAAAAATATATACATTTCTAATGGGTAGCTGTCCATAGCTGTTAAATATCATAATGTCAATTGTCCCCTTGAGAGACCCTGTGGGCAGGAGCCCCTCAGAGCAGCTCCAGCTTGAATTCCTTTTCCCATTGCAGCAGTCTCCTTTGGTGTGGAAAAGAAAGAAAGAAATGAGAATTCCTGCCTTTCCCTCTCTCAGTGCTGAAGAGGTGCTCAAACTTCCCTCCTGCTGCTCGCACACAAAGGAACGCAGGGCTAGGGCCGCCCTGCTGTTGGATAGTGGGCGAGGGAGGAGGGAGACACTTGGTTCTCCCTGTGGACAGAAGACATGGGTGAATATTCAGTCCCAAACATGCATGTGGGATCTGTCATCCTTCAGTTATTCTTATTTGGGTTTGGAAAGCCAAAGGAAGAGAGGAAGAGAGGGCCTAAGAAAGGAAAATCCTTCTGTACTCCCTGACAGGAGGGGGCAGCCACGGGGGGTAAGGATCTGCTCCCAGGGAACAGAGACAGGAAAGGGGAAATGGCCTCAAGCTGGCCAAGAGGAGGCGCCAGTTGGACACCAGCAGCAATTGCCTCATGGAAAGGGTGGTTAGGCCTTCGGAAGAGCTGCCCAGGGATGTTTGGAGTGCCCATCCCTGGACATCCAAGGGACACCTGGATGTGGCACTCAGTGCTCTGGGCAGGGTGACAAGGTGGACATCGGGTACAGCTGGAACAATTGAGCTGGGAGGCCTTTTCCAGCCTCAGGGATTCAGGGATTCTGTGGAATTTATCCCAGAAAAAAGAAAACATAATCCCAGAGAAAGCCCCTGCCCTGGAAGAGCACAGGAGTGGCCCCGAGGCTGGAGATGCCAAGCCCGGGCTCCAGCACGGCTGCTCAGCACTGAGCCCCGTGGGGCTGCCCAGCAGCACCAGGACAGCCCCAGGGCTGCGCTGCTGCTGCTGCAGGGCTGCGTGTGCGCTGAGCTGGGGGCTTGGGCTGCACAGCCCTGTGCAGCTGCGGCCACACGATCTGTCAGGAACAGCACAGAGCCGCTGCTGCCTCAGCTGGGGCTGCAGCGGGGAGCCCCTCCCGCCTGGCACAAGGCACCTCATGGCGGGCAGTGCCGGTGAGGAGCACGGCCAGCCTGCCTCGCTGGCCCCGGGCAGCGGCAGAGCGGGGCTGTGGTGGCTTCGCTGTCCCGGCTGCACAGCCCTGCTGCATAGGGCTTCCAGCACGCTTCTCTCTCCGCCGGCCACAACGTGCGCCTTCAGTTTGCCTCGAGAGAGCAGGGACAGCCCTGCCCTGCCGGCCGGGAACTCTGGCGCTGCCGCTGGGGGCTGAGCGGGCACTGCTCCCAGGGCACTCGCTGGCACGGAGGGCGAAAATACTTCAGTACCTTTATGAGATGGCCAGGACTCTGTCCTTGTGCCTTACCAAGTTTATTCGAAAATACACAGATTCTTCAGTAACAAATTCTTTCTTTGGATTTTCTTGGGAATAATACCTTATAACATGTATATTTATGATTTTATATCATAGACTGTAATGTAAATATTCAAAAAGCCATAAACACGAATTATTTGGTAGATTTATTTATTTATTAGTTCTCTTCTTCATTTACACATTCTTAACTACTCTTCTATACTCCTCCTTTTTACTACTCTTTTTCTTCTATGAATTTTAAAATGCAAATACCTATTAATCCTCTTCTATGCATATTTAAATTCAAATTTGTATTCCTATTACTCTTCTACTTCTGTATTTAAAAATTCTTGTTCCTATTCTTCTACTTCTTCTACTTCTTCTACTTCTACTTCTTCTACTTCTTCTACTTCTACTTCTACTTCTTCTACTTCTTCTACTTCTTCTACTTACTTGTATTTTAAAATTCTTATTCTACTTCTTGAACTTCTACTTCTATGCATTTTAAAATTCTTATTCTTCTTCTACTTCTACTTCTATGTATTTTAAAAATCATTATTCTTATTTCTATTGTTTTTCTTCTATTCATTTTTAAAGTATTCTTCCTCTTCTGCTTCTTTGTCTTCATCTTCTTTGTCTTCATCTTCTTTATTTTCTTCATCATCTCCTTCCGCTTTGTCACTGTCTTTGTTTGGTCTGTTCTAGTCTTCCTCTTCCTGTTTGTGACCCAACTCCCGTTGGTATTGGCCGCCCCGTCTGGGCCACAGCCCTGCAGGGAGGGAGGCTCTGGGAGCAATCCCTGCTCTCAGTGCCCTGACTTTTACTCCTCTGGCTGTGGCCTCAGGCACGAAGACCGGAACAGCCCCCGCAGCGCCCGCAGTGCCCGCCTGAAGCGGGAAGGACGTTTCCTGGGGGCAGCCGGCTGCCCGCAGAGGGCCTGGGCTCCTAGCTGGGCAGGCCAGGGACTGGAGAGGCTGTGAGAGGCAGAGAACGGGCTCCCTTCCCCTTTGGCTGCAATTGCTGCTTCCCTTTCTGCAGCACTCGGTTGTTCTGGGGTGTCGGGTGCCTTCGACTGCTGCCTCGGTGCCTGGATCTCCAGCACAGCCTTGCTCAGGGTCCCTCTGGTCATGTTCTGGTTCATGTACAGCTGAGCCTGGCTGCTGGCTGGAATCTTGAATAGCACAGCGAGCAGGTTTGGTGTCCCCAGTGATGGGCTCTCCTCAATGAAGACAGAAGGAGCTGCTGCCTTTTTGTCCTGCAGAGGAAGAGGCTCAGGGGTCTCCTCCTCCTCAGTAGCTCTGGTGGGGGTAGCAGCTACCAGCTCAGGGACTGGGGGACTCCATAGGACAGGAGAGACGCTGGGCAGGGCACGGGCTGAATCTGTTGTCACCTCTATGCCCACATGCCTGGAGCAGCTGGGTCCCTCCAGGGGCTCCTCGTCATCCCATGGGGACATGTCTTGGACACCACAATCTTCCCCAAACCACAGCTCTGTGTCATGTTTGATGTCTTCTGGGGAAAGTGTCTCATCCTTGTTGTTATTCCCTTGGGACAGCTCTTTTTCAAGCTGCTCGTCACCCTGGGACAGCTTCTTGTATGTCTTGCTGTCCCCTTGGGAGAGATGATTGTCATCTTCCCTTGGGGATAGCTGCCAATCTCTTGTGCTGTCCTCTGGAATGACCTCGAGGGTCTCTTCAACTTGGGACAGCTCCTGGTCACTCAAGCATTCCCCTGAAACAACTTCAATGTCCTCTTCCACTGAGGACAGCTCATCAGAACTCAGACTGTCCCCTGGAATGACCTCAAGGGCCTCCTCGACTGAGGACAGCTCCTGGTCACTTCTGCTGTCCTCTGCCACAACCTCAATGTCCTCTTCCACTGAGGACAGCTCATCAGAACTCAGACTGTCCCCTGGAATGACCTCAAGGGCCTCTTCCACTGAGGACAGCTCCTGGTCGCTTCTACTGACCCCTGCAAAAACCTCATTGGCCTCCTGCGCTATGGAAAGCTCCTCATCAATGATGCTGTCTCCTGAAATTACCTCAAGGGCCTCTTCCACTAAGGACAGCTCTTTGTCATTCAGACTGTCCCCTGCAACAACCACAGTGGCCTCTTGCACTGGGGACAGCTTCTCGTCACCTGTACTGTCCCCTGAAGCGACCTCAATCACCTCTTCCACAGAGGACAGCTCCTCATCACTTCTGCTGTCCTCTGCAACGACCTCAATGTCTTCTTCCACTGAGGACAGCTCCTTGTCACTTCTGCTGTCCCCTGGAATGACCTCAAGGGCCTCTTCCACTAAGGACAGATCCTGCTCACTTCTGCTGTCCTCTGCAGGGACCTCAATGTCCTCTTCCACAGAGGACAGCTCATCAAAACTTAGGCTGTCCCCTGGAATGACCTCAAGGGCCTCTTCCACTGAGGACAGCTCCTCCTCACTTCTACTGTCCTCTGCCACAACCTCAATGTCCTCTTCCACTGAGGACAGCTCATCAGAACTCATTCTGTCCTCTGCAGGGACCTCAATGTCCTCTTCCACTGAGGACAGCTCATCAAAACTCAGGCTGTCCCCTGGAATGACCTCAAGGGCCTCTTCCACTGAGGACAGATCCTGCTTACTTCTGCTGTCCTCTGCAGGGACCTCAATGTCCTCTTCCACAGAGGACAGCTCATCAGTACTCAGGTTGTCCCCTGGAATGACCTCAATCACCTCTTCCACTGAGGACAGATCCTGCTCACTTCTGTTTTCCCCTGCAATGTCCTCGATTTCCTCTTCCACTGGGGTCAGCTCCTGGTCACTTCTGCTGTCCCCTGGAACGACCTCTATGGCCTCTTGCAATTTGGGCTGCTCCGGCTCAGTGTTGCTGTCCCCTGGAGAGGGCTCGATGGCCTCTTCTACTTGGAACAGTGCCTCATCACTTGTGCTGTCCAGTGTAAAGAGCTCGCTGTCATCTTCCACTGGGGACAGCTCCTGGTCACTGCTGCTGTCCCCTTGGAAGAGCTTGATGTGATTTTTCTGTTGCTCCAGTGCTGTAGCACCAGCCCCCGAGGGGATGGGCGGCACAGGCAGCAGCTGCCAGCGTGGGGACACACGGGCTGTGCCCTCCTGGGCCTCCCTGAGCGGGGGCAGGAGCACCCTGGGCACGGGGCTGTATGGCAGCCGAGGACAGGGGCTGCAGGGCTGCGGCCCCTTCTCCCCTGCTCTCTCCAGCTCTGTGCCCCGGCTCTGAGCGTCCCTGGGCCTCACCAGGCAGGGCAGTGCTGTCAGCCATGGCAGCGGTGGCAGCGGTGGCAGCCTGTCCCCATGGAGGGACTGGGCCTGGCTCCGGCTGCCCTGAGGTGCTGCCTGTGGCTGCCCGAGCTGCACTGGTGGCAGCTTGATGGCCATCAGCTTGGAGCGGGATGAGGAGGAGGAGGCGTGCGACAGAGACGGCAGGGCAAAGGTCTTGGGCCTGTCTGTCCACTGGCCTCTCCTTCCTGCCTCATCTCTCACTCTCGGCCTCCTCCGCAGGCTCAGGATTTGGCCTTGGGCGGGCTGGGAGTTGGGGTTTCCCTTCTCCTTGTCCATCTTCAGAACAATTTCTATTGTTCACAGACAGACACAGGGAGCTGCTTCCTCCTCAGAGAGCGGCTCTCCTGAGACTGGACACCCCAGGCCTCTGCGCCCCTTAGATACCTCAGCCAGGGCGGGGCTCCCTGATGTCACAAGAGTCTCTGGCCACCAGCATGTCCCACATTGCAAAGATCCCCTGACAAGAAGTGCCCATGTCACAAAGGGCCACCCCGGCACCCCAACAATGGTGAAGCAGGGAGGAAGTGGCACGGAGCAGCCCCAGACTTTTGGCCTTGTGGCCCCTGCAGTTCGCAGAGCCCTGAGGGGCTTTGGCCACGCTCCCACACGGCTGCCCCAGCCCCACAGCGCAGAGCCCTGGGTTTGCAGGCTGCGCTGTCCAGGGCACCAGGAATTGGCCCCACGGATGTGCCAGGAACTTGCGGGCAGTGGCTCCTCCATGAGCCGTGGGAGGCCGGGGACCAGGGCTGTCCCTCAGGGTTCTGCCCGGGCACCGCGATTCCTCAGTGCCTTTAGCAGTGACACCCAGGGCACCGAGCGCAGCCTCAAGGCCTTTGTCAGGGATGGGAAGCTGAGCGGGACAGGGCCAGCACACAAGGATGGGGCCATCCCCAGGCACCTGCACAAGCTCCTTGGTTGCAGTAGCCCAGGGAACGTTCTCAATGGGTTCTGTGTCTCTCACTGCACATTGTGTTTTTGTCAATGCACCCAGAACTGGCTGTTGTCAGACACAAGATGTGGTGTCAGTAGTCTGATGTGGGATGAGAAAATCTGTGCTCCAGTGTTTTCTTAAGAGAAAGAAAGAGTCCATTAAGACACAGGAGTCTGCTTTTGAATAACTATTGACTGGAATTAACTTTTAAGCCCTCCTGTAGCTGTTCCAAAGGCAGGAGCTCTCCACTTAATGGGAAACAGCTCTTGGAAAATACAGCCAGATAAAGCAAAGGAGGAACAGAATCTCTGAGATGAGCTGAACAGATATTGGGATCCAGTTAAGTTGTTGCTTGTTGCTTTTAACACTTTCAATAAGGAGTGCTGGGATAAAATAAGTATGCAATGGAAATTCAGGTTTCAAAATACATGTGTGATCCAAAGGGCTTTTAGGTGTCTAAAATTGCTAATTTCATGGGAATTACCAAAAAGGTAGAAATTCTAAATTGTGAAAATTCATTATCTATGTTTAATAAGACTTCACAATTTTGATTTCCTCACAAGGTATGAGATGTCTTCACATTCTTAGCATTGCTTCTTGTGAATAACAATAATAATAAAAATAATAATTATTTGTCATTATTATCATCGTTATTATTTTTTAGATGGGCAACGAAGTTATTTTTAAAGCAAAACTATGAAAAGAGCTGTTTCCCAGTCCACAGCATGGAAAGAAGAATAATCTCTGACTTGCTCTTCTTTCTCTCTCTTTATTGCAAATAAATGGTTTGGCTTGCAGTTCATCATTTCCTATTTAATATAAACTTTTAGGATTTCTCAAGCTCTGCTGTAGATTCAACAGCTCTGCTGTTGATTCCTAAAATCAACAGAAGCCAAAGCAAAAATTGATTCAACCTCTTTAAGATTTGGATTGACTGTATACACTCAGTCACTTTTTCTATCTTTTGCACAGGTCTACAACCCCTTTGCTACCATGTGGAGGATATAAATATGGAAATACTTTGCAAAGAAAAATAGTAAAGAATTTAAAATGTCTTGCATTAGAACCTAATTCAAAGAAAAAGAAAAAAGAGAAAGAAAAAGAAAAAGAAAAAGGAAAAGAAAAAGAAACAGAAAAAGAAAAAGAAAAAGAGAAAGTAAAAAAAAAAAAAAAAAAAAAGAAAACGAAAAAGAAAAAGAAAAAGAAAAAGGAAAAGAAAAAGAAACAGAAAAAGAAAAAGAAAAAGAGAAAGTAAAAAAAAAAAAAAAAAAAAAGAAAACGAAAAAGAAAAAGAAAAAGAAAAAGGAAAAGAAAAAGAAACAGAAAAAGAAAAAGAAAAAGAGAAAGTAAAAAAAAAAAAAAAAAAAAAGAAAACGAAAAAGAAAAAGAAAAAGAAAAAGGAAAAGAAAAAGAAACAGAAAAAGAAAAAGAAAAAGAGAAAGTAAAAAAAAAAAAAAAAAAAAAGAAAACGAAAAAGAAAAAGAAAAAGAAAAAGGAAAAGAAAAAGAAACAGAAAAAGAAAAAGAAAAAGAGAAAGTAAAAAAAAAAAAAAAAAAAAAGAAAACGAAAAAGAAAAAGAAAAAGAAAAAGGAAAAGAAAAAGAAACAGAAAAAGAAAAAGAAAAAGAAAAAAAAAAAGAAAAAAAAAGAAAGAAAAAATATGGTGCAGGTATTATAGTAGTTGCTTTCCATATTGTTACATGTAGTGACTGGACATATAACAACTTAATGTACAAGACAACAAGTTTGCTACCTATTTTCTTCTCCTACAGACTTACATTTAGACCATTGGAAATATTGACATTCTGACAAGATATGGTTGTTATGTAAATATGTCACACCAATACTTTGTGTTGTAATTTTTAACTGCATTTTAATTTCCGTGACATTTTTTCAGGAGAGAAGATCAAACTAAAAATGAAAACTGAGGAATAGACAGAAAGTTCCAAACGTAGTACAATCCCCCTAATTTTGGCAAGCTTTCCAGCACAACACCCAAGGGGTTGATCCCAGCCAGAAGAACACTTTGGCAAATAGAAATCTCTAATAGAAGACGCATCTGCTGTAAAATTTTGGCTGTTGTTAAGCCAGAGTGACTTGGTCAAGGACCAAGTAATTTTAATGTCTACTGAAATACATTTCTGAGCTGGTTTGGGAACTGGGGTATTTCACTGTCAAACTGATGATCTAACAGTGAGGGTGTACAAGAGTGAGATATTTCCAGCGTTACTGTAACTTAATGAACATTGTAATAAAATTATTAATAAAAAAACCTGCTGTGATGACTTGTGAAGGAATGTGGTCCTAATTACCAAAATACCCTGAGGTCACTGTATTATTCAATACTCATGTGGAAAAAAATATCTAAAATTCTACAATTGCTCATTTTGTAACAGCAACATGTGCTACATAATTTCTTTGCAACGCTTATTTTGCTCTGGAGGGAAAGTCTACATGAGACTTTATGCTTCTTCAGTTTCCTGCCCCTTAGAAATCAAGCAGTTGCCAAGTATTTATGAACTGTGCGTTCTAGCCTCAAAATCCATGGTAGGAGGCAGTGTTGTTGTCTCTGTTTTTCAGACAGATAAAGTGAAATATTAATGATTATTCACAAGAACAAATTTTTCAAGAAGAACTTAGGTTTTTTAGCGCATAGTCATCTTTTTGTTATATGTGCTACACATAAAATGAAGGAGTATTTAATTATCTTTTGTCTGGAGGTCTTACAGGGGTTTAAAGAATAATATCTGGTGGGGAAAGCTATAGCAGAAACAGAAATGTAGGACTTGGGATTTTCAGCATCCAGTATTTCTTTGAAGAAGATGACACATTTTCCATTTTCTGGTTAGTTAGATCTGTTTACTTATAAAGTATAAAAGTACAGAGCTTTCTTGGAAGGTGTCTTGAGGCTGTCCAGTAGAATTTGTCACAGGAAATACAGACACTCCTTTTTAAAACTACTATTCATGGCTTTGCTGAAAATCACTCAGTATGGTTTTTCTGTGAGTCAAAGGATGGACCTTTGTGTATGTTCTGATCACATGTGTGCCATTTTCATTGATGAATTTAAATATGCTGGAGTGCTTGGGCCTTTTTGCTTAGGTGTCCAGTGTCAGACAGACTTGCAAAAAGATGCAGTTAACCTGGGTTTCATTAGCAGAATAAAAAAGAAGCTTTACCAGGTGCCCTGCTGGGAAGGGCAGAGCTAGTGCAGAAGGCCACCCTGCAGTTCCTGCCCATGATTTCTTGGCCAGTTTTTCCAGTAAACATTAGAAAACATTTTTGGAGTTGTTTCTTTGCTCAGTAGGTTTCTCTCACTAATGAGGGAGTCTTAATAGGCAGAAAATCAAGAAAAATAAATAAGACATGTCCTTCAGCATTTAGTCAAGGTGAAGGGACCTCTAACCATGAGAAAGAAGGACCTTCTTTTGCCTGGCTTTGTATCCCAGACCTTAGTTATTTCTAGGGGATTTTATTCCACTGGTGATTGAAAGGAAATTGCTTTTTGCATGCTTGGGGGAGTCTTCCTCTTGGCCAAGTATCACTTGGTCAAGGTGCATTAAATAATTAACTTACCAGGGTGTAATTATGCACTTTTGAAAATTAAGGAAAAATTCAAGTAGTTTTATCCTATTGGTGGGGAGTGGAAGGGCTGAAGAGAGGTGATCAAAGGTCACAGCTGCTTTGGGGAAATGCATTTTATTCCTGTAGGAGTGCAGACTTAGGTATTCTGGAGAAAACTATTTTCCATGAAAAAATAGTTAAGTTATACCAGTTTGATGACAATAGCATCTTTTTGGCTCTATGACCACAACTTAATGTTTATCCCCAGTCTCAGGTACTGACACTTTAATTCAGTTGCAATTAAATCCACAGTAACCTACCCAAGTTAATTTTGAAGGAAATCCTGGGAGATCAGAAAATTTAATTTCTATCACCTCCATAATTAAAAGAACTGTGATAGTCCCGTTGAGATTCTGTACCTGCCATAAGTCTCTTGAGTTTCTAACACATGGTTTGAAAGAGAAGCTTTGAAACATGATTCTTGCTTCGTAGCAATCACTGTATAATTATGCTCTGGAAATATAAAAACATGCACCTGGACATTACCTTTGACCATCCCTAAAGGGGTTCTACAGATAAAACTACAAGACTTCCCTCTCTAACACTCACATAAGCAGTTAGCTGAAGAAGAAAGATGCATGAGCACACCAACATTTGTTACAGAATAAGTTTGTATTCGCACACCACGCAGCTTTTTGCCAAGTCAGAGATTTTGATGTGCTATTTCTGCAGCCATCAAGGATTTTTCAGACATCTCTACCTGCCATGTTTGGGCTCTACCTGCTCAAATCTTTTGGAACTTTTGAAGGGTCAAAGGCTTCTCTCTGAAAGAGCAGTTCTGAACTCTTAAATCTGATGTAAGAGTTTGTTCATGCATTTGATAGTAAGAGTTTTTCTACAATGTATTTATTAAAACACCGATTTCTTTTACTGAGACATCATTAATGGAACAATGAAAGTAGTGTACATGCTCAAGTGACTCATAGCTGTTTATTGACACAGTTTTCTGTGTTGTTTTCCAAAAGAAGATGGTTGGAATGCTGCTGGAGCTGCTGCAGTTCACCTGGTGAGTAGAGGGTTTCAGAGAAACAACACTCTTCACTGCCAAGACTAGTAGAAGCAGTATTTTGGTGTAAGTAAAAAGAGCTGGGCCCAAGCAGTTCCTCTGGGCTATTTCATCAACACAGTATTCACCTGACTGAAGCAGGGCAGACGAACTTAATGAGGATCTTCAAGAGGAGCTGGACCTGTGCCTGTCAGGAGGATTAAGTAAAAAAAAAATAATTTCTGCAAACTGCTGACCTGTGCTTTGGCAGGGGCTCATTACAAATTTGAAACAGCAGAGAAAGGTCCAGCAGCACTTTCAAGCACCAGGAGAAAGAACCACAAGCAGAAAACACTTGCATTTTATTTGGCCCTGAGCTTCTTGGAGGAGGCCATATCATTGAAGGAGCAGGAGGAGTTAATTTTCTCTAAAAGGGCAGAAATCACAGCTTTTCATACAGGGAAAGAAGGAGCTTTTCTTTTAAGTTGCTGAGAAAAGCCAAGGAATCTAGTAATTATGCTGGCCATGTTTCTGCTAGAAGTACATTGTCAAATGCTTTATAAAACAGATTATAAAACTCTTCAGCACTTCAGCACTTTCTCCTAAATGCATGAAAATAATTCTTCCACTACCAGTTGCAGCCTTCACCATTTGGCAGCAATCTGTCCCCCCTCTCCCTTTTAATTTATATTTAAAAAATACCATTACACATACATTACACATTGAATCTGTTCTTCAGTGGCTTGTAAATTCACCTCTCCCTATCTGCTCCACAGAGAACTAACATTCAGGACAGAAAAATTACATGAAGAGAGGAAAAAAGTAGTAAAGGGAAAGAAAACTAAAATATTGGAATTACATCTCTTTGAATATTCCTTTGGCCATGATCATCATTACTAAATCTGACATGATGCAGAAAGATTAATATTTAAAATATGTGCTTTACACCTCTGAAGTATAGCTTGTTAGAATCATATATAAACAATAACTTCAGCTACAGGGACTAATGAGAGGGAGAGGGCTGATTACAGGGCCACGTGACGATTAGAAAGCAAATGGAAATGGGGAAGAATTTGTATTCCATGATGAGGAGCACATCCTATGACACTCTCCATGTGTTTCTGTGTGTGTGTAATGGAGGGGGTTGAAAAGGAGAGATGCAGCTCCCCAAGCTTCTTCTGGTAACTCTGCTACCACTAAGTGAATTAAAAATGAACTTCTGGTGAATGGGCAGCTCCAGAGCGGGGAGAGTCTTCCCCTGGTTTCCAAAGCCCTTCACCTCCTTTTTGTCCTGACATGCTACTTTATTATATAAAAGTTTCCCAACATAGGGATCAATTCCATGCCCCTGTTTGCTGTTGTAAATTCAGTTGTTATACTCTTTCCATCCCTGTCATGGCTCCAGGGAATCTGAACTAATTGCCCTCTTTCATCTGCATTAATGGCATTCTTTTAGACACTTTTTCAAGCCTTTACCTCTCCCAGAGTAGAAAAGCCTGATTCTCTTTGTATTTGAGTCAGTCTTGGTTTTCTGGGTCTTCACAGCAGTTCCTGGATTCCTGAGCTGGTGGTAGCTTTTTTTGACCTAAGGTATTCTTTAGAGCTGCCATGTGCACACACAGAGTGTGGGACAGAGCTGGCTGAGGAGTAGCTTTCTAACAACAACAAAAAGGAACTGAGCTCATTGTGGAGGACAATCTGAGTGTGAGACTATAGTGCTGTGCAAAAGGCACTTTAGGAGGTATATTGTCTGCATGACACATTAAATGATCCTTCAAGTTTTCTTGAGGCTCTTGAAGCCTCAGCTGGAGCACTAAGTATTGTCTGGGGTACTGTAATTAAGAAAGCATGTGAACCAGTTGGACAGTGATCAGAGAGGAGCACTGGTGATGATGAGATTGTGGATAAAAAAAGAGCTTTAGAAGGGTGACTGAACATGGACAGCATAGGTTTGAAAGCAAGAAAACTAAGGGGAATATAGTAACAGTTTTCTACGCCTCAACTGAATACAGAAAGAAATAAAAAAAACCTTTTTATGTTCCTCCAGCAAGAAATAACAGGTCTGTATTGCAGAAAGTGAGTTTAAATGAAATAAGAAAAAAAATAATTTTATTGCCAAATGTCATAGTTCTGTGGAATAATTTATCCAGCAAGTATATAAAGTCATTCCCAGTAAAAGTATGCATAAACAAACATGTTAAACAGATGCTGATGAGAATCACATTATCTACAGATGATGGAGAAAATGACATACCAAATTCCCTTCTGTTCCTATTTCTTAAATATCTTTGTTTATTTTTCATCTCAGCTGTAAGAAGAAAGCACACTAATATGCAAGGCTTTTCAAAAAATCCATATATATGTATTTCACTTTACTGTCTGCCCATGCTGTGTTAGAAAGGAAGGTTTGTCCAAATTCCTCAGACTGCTGAGATGTGGATCATTGTATACCTATCTGAACACCTTCCTCTTGGAAAGGGAGACTTTTTCTCTGATCTAGGTCATTAGTTCTCCAAGTTCTTACATTTTTAAGTGAGTTTTGGTAGGCTGAGTGGAAAGTCACTTTGAGCTATGTCTCTCTCAGGATCTTCTTGGAACCAACAAGTTTTCCCTGCTGTCTTCTTCTCATCTTGTGATGAATTGTAAGGTCTGCTACAGAACTCACATGAAAGGAAGACAATGCTTCTTTCCTGTATTTTTTCCTTGATTATTTGTATATAAGCTGGACAGAAAATCTTCTACTCACCAAGACAGCACGTTCTGCACATAAATTAAAGAACATAACCACATCTGCCACTACAGATCTTTGAAATGTAAAGATTTTTGAATGTTACAACACAATCCAGACCATGTTACATCTGACAGAAACTGTAGGCAGGAAAGGTTAATTTCTACCTTATTTCCTCTCTCCTAATATGTCTGTTTAATTGAATAAAACCTTGCCTGAAAGAAAGGAAGCTATGAGGCAATTTTTTTCTTCTCACAAAATAATTTCTCAAACCAGCTTTTAAAAATGTGGCAATATAAATGAATAAATATGACATTTATTCAAATTATTTTAATCTATAGACAATAAGTGGATTAGAGGGTTACTGTCAGGTCAGTTCAGGCTTACTGTTTAGCTTTTGTGGAAAAACTAAACATGACAGATGTAACCAACCTATTATAAGTTGAATCATTGTGATATCTCTATTTCTGATGGTAACAGGTCTCTTTTAACATAACCATGTTGTGTACAAAATTTCAAAGCAATAGCACTTGTCATTTCCCTTCATTACCACATTTAACTTTTAAAGCAAAAGTGATCAAAGAAATTATAGACAAATGTATTTCAAAACATTTTGTTAGGTTATACTCACCCATAAGATAAATACAGTTGATAGTTTCATTGAAATATGCATTAACTTCTGAATCCATTTTCTTCAAACCAGTCTGTCCAGAGGACAAATGTCAGCCAGGTCCAAAAACCATATCCCATTTAGTCAGTGGGAAAAACAGGATATGTTCTGTATTGCCATTTGAAGTTCCCATTTGATAGACATACAGGTCAGAAATACTCTGAAAATTTTATTTCAACTCTTTTTGGTAAAGTGCTTGTACTTTTTCCATTTTAGGAAGTCTAAGTTACATTTTCATTAAAAAATCCCTCAGATTATTGACCACTAGCTACTTTAATTCAAAAAAGCAACAAAAACTATGTCAAAATTAGGTATTAAAAGGCTACTGGAAGTTCATGTTTATGCATTTGTCTGTAACAGAACATAATTATTAAAATTATGTACTACAGAGGAGTGAATTGACATAGAAGACCTCCAAAGTTCAAATTAAATTTTAGAAATATTCTGTGACATTTTCACATATCCCAGTTACAGTATTTCAAGGAGTACTTATAGAAGAGACTCTAGAAAGAAAATATTGCCTCTTTAGAAACTAGTAATTCACACTCTGCAAGCACAAAAGAAGTCTATGCAGGTATTCTGATAGAAATCTCTATACATTATCTGGAAGCCATACCATGACGATGCAAAATGAGTAGGTGTTTGCTCAAGCATGCATATATTTGACAGTCAGAGCAGATGAGTCTTACACATACAAATTCTGATCCTGCAGTGTTTATTTTTAGCATTTATCTTTAGCATTTATTGACTTCTTTTGGTAGGACAACCCACGTATGTAGTATTTCCAGGATGACAATTGCATGATGGATGTTGCATAAGCCTGACAAGGCACTAGTTTCATATTTGATCATTGAAATCCAACTCTGGCCTTGCAAAGGGCACCCCAAGACTCACACCATGTTCCTGAGAGCATTGTCCAAATGTACCTTGAAGTCTGTCAGGCCAGTGTTGTGACCACATCCCTGGGGAGCCCAGTGCCCAGCCACTCAATAAATAACTATTTCCTAGTATCCAACTTAAATCTCTCCTGACACAGTTTCGTACCATTCTTTTGGGTCCTGTCACTGGTCACCACAGAGAAGGCATCAGTTCTGCACCTCTTCCCCTCACAAGGAAGCTGTAGACTGCAGTAGGGTGTCCCATTAGTCTTCTCTCCTTTAAACAAAGTGACCTCATCTGCTTCAGATATGGCTTTCCCTCCGTGATCTCTGTGGCCCTTCTTTGGACAGATGAAGAATCAATCTGAGTGGGGCAGCTCATTTGCTGGAGGGAAGGGATGTCATCCAGGGGAATTTGACAAGCTTAAGGAATAGGAACCTGTGCAAACCTCATGAAATTCAACAAGGCTGGTGTAAGGTCCTGTATGTGAGGCAATCACCGGTATCAGTACAGGCTGGGGGATGAATGAATTGAAGCAGCCCTGCAGAGAAGGACTGCAGAGAGGATACTGGTGGACTAAAAAAATTGTACAGGAAACATCAATATACACATGCAGTGCAGAAATCCAACTTTATCCTGGGCTGCATCANAATTTGACAAGCTTAAGGAATAGGAACCTGTGCAAACCTCATGAAATTCAACAAGGCTGGTGTAAGGTCCTGTATGTGAGGCAATCACCGGTATCAGTACAGGCTGGGGGATGAATGAATTGAAGCAGCCCTGCAGAGAAGGACTGCAGAGAGGATACTGGTGGACTAAAAAAATTGTACAGGAAACATCAATATACACATGCAGTGCAGAAATCCAACTTTATCCTGGGCTGCATCAAGAGCAGTGTGGCCAGCAGGAGTAGAGAGATGGTTCTGTCCCTCTCCTCAACTCGTATAAAATCCTATCTGAAGTACTGTGTCCAGCTCTGGAGGCATAAGTACAGAAAATTTGTGGACCTGTTGTGTCCAGAGTGACCCTGAAGAGGCCTGGAGCACCTCTTCTGCAGGAAATGAGCTAAGAGAGTTGGGCTTGTTCAAGGGACAAAGGTTTTAAACTGACAGAGGGCAGGTTTCAATTGGATGTAGAGGAAGATATTTTTTACAAAGAATGTGGCGAGGCACTGGAATGGGTTTCCTGTGGTGATGTGGAATTAAGTTCATAATAAGTTTATTGGGTTTATGCAGGTTGATTGTACAATGGTATGTTCCTTGTACCCCATTTCACCCCGTTGATATTATCCTGCAATTCCCCACAGTCATGTAGCTCTTCAGTTATTTGTCAGTCTTTTTTCATAGTCTGTGTAAACCCATCCCTGTTATCCCTGATTGGTTTCTGTTATGTCACCCCATGTTCGTACCACCTCTTTGGTTTAAGCCCATTGGTTGTAACCTCCTTACCACACCCCATTTCACTGCTGTATAAAATGGCAGGGCAGAAGAGCCTCAGGGGCAGTCTGAGCATCTGGCAGGTGGTGAGGAGGTCCCGTGGGACCCCCAAATAAATCTGTCATTTTTACCAGACTGGCTCCTCCCTTCTTCTTCTCTGTCGTTGTCAGCATTCTCCACGCCTCACACAGCCTCTCAGGACAAGAACTCACAGGGATCAGCAGGCTTGTGTGACTTGCCTGGCTGTACCCATTAGCCTGCTGCAGTGTCTGAGCTAGCCAGGGCAGGCAGAGAGACTGAGTTCTCTTAAAGGCACCATGACTGTTTCCTAGAGAAACCATTCCTGGAAGTGTTTAGAGCCAGGCTGGATGAAGTCCTGAGCAACTTGGTCTGGTGAAATGTGTTTCTGCCCATGACAAGGCTGCTGAGCTAGTGGATCTTGAAATATCTTCTTTAAAGGTTGTCCCAATCTAAACCATTCTGTTGTTCTATGATGCTATTATTCTACATGTTTAAAGCCATATTTTTCAAACATATTCATTAGCTTAAACTCTCCATTTGACACTAGTATCATCTTATGAAGCATTTCTTAGAGACTGGGGAAGAACCTCAAATGCCTCTCTTATTTGTATTTAGGTGGCATGTACTCTAAATCTTACTAGGAAGATTGGAACACATTTCAGAAAAGTAAAAAAATGTTCAAATGGAGCAAAAAGTTATGGGTAAAAGACAGGGAAAAGGACAGGAATAGCATACATTCATTCTTGGTACAGGAATAGTTAAATACCTCATCTGCTTTTGCATTATCTGAGTAATTTAATGATAGGACTTTATGCTTATAGATTTACTCCTTTGGATTGTCTCAAAGATTTTCAATAGAAAATAAAGAAGAAATTTTATTTGTATACTTTTGATATTTGGACGAATGCTATGATGGTTTTGTTGGTCATAAGTCAATTTTATCAGTTCAAGTAGTGTATTAAACTAACCATGCAATTCAGTCATCACCACTCTAATGAAAAGTAGGAAATGATCTCTCTAAGAGAGAGCTACCTACTTTGATTTTTGTACAATGTGTTTTAAAATTTATCCATGTAGCTGAGGAAAATGAGCATGTACTGCAGAGCACAAAGTAAAATATTTCTCCCACTATGGTGATGCTTTTTATGTTTTGTTCACAGGTAAAATAAATTCAATCATCTAGGAAAAGAATCCAAACTTACTATCTCTTTTCTGTTGTTTGCATAGCAAGAGTAGAAGTAACACCTGAAAAAAATTTTTTGTAGTGAGATTGTTGGCGGACAAGAGTTGGCTGGTAAGATCTCATCATTCAGATGCTACCACACTATTTTCTTTTTGTTCACTTTTGAAGAACATACAGAAAGTGAGCTCTGTTGCACAGGGAAGATTCTTGTCAAGAGAAAGTACTAACTGCTGATCCTCCTTTTGTGAATTATAGCGGTTCTGTTCTTACTGAATCCAGTGGAACAGACCATCTGAAGAAAACACAAGCTTTTCACTTCACTAGGTTAAAATCCATGACCTTTAACATAATTTTTCTTTCTACTCAGCTCTTGCATGAGATATCTTTTATTCCAGGCAGACAGCATTCTTTCTTACTGCAGTTTTGGGGTTACAACCCAATCTGTGAAGTGTTTGTCTAAAAAAAAAACCAACATGGCTTCTTTTGCTGCTAAAAATAGGAAAATTGCTGAAAAAAAACCCCTTGCATTCAATTGTAAGCAGAATAGATTTTCCAAATCTTTGGCTGCATCATTGCATCTTATCCTTTTATTGGTAACAAGACTTGTGTCAAAAATAATATCCTGTTGATTAAGCCAAACTGATACTGCCCAGTGCCTTCAAAGAGTAAAAATATTGTGAAATAAAAGATTTTTGAGAATGAGCTGGTGGGAAATCAAGAACCACTTTAAAACTAATTTTGCACGCTTGTCTTTCACCCTCGGACAACATTGAACTTATTAAAGTACTGAAAGTTAATTGAAATCTTGCACAAACTCAGAGATGACAGGAGTAGCTCTTCCCAATAAACTCTGACTGATGTGTAAATATTCTCCATTTTGGTTGGTGGTCTGTTTCTAATGCTTGCATTTTATTTAGTAACACAGAAACAGTGAAGCTGTTAACTGATTCCTCCTTATGTCTTTTTAGTGGGTCAGGTTAAATTACCTTTTCTATGCATCAATATCTCTTCTCTTTTACCAAAAGCAAAATTTGTAGGCTCCTCAGATGTTGACCCCTTCCATGCTGGAAAACTTTGTAGGAGGTGCTTAAGCTACTTCAGGTACTAAAAATGCCTTTCAGTTAAGGTGGTGCTGTGTCCCAGAAAATTGTTTGAGTACAAGGCAGCTGGCATAGCTCTGTTCTGTCTGATCCTGTAGCAATATCTCTCTTCTGCTGGTCTGATCAATAGATGTTGTTTGACAGTGCCTTAAACATCTGTGCGACACGGTGTAGAAACCCTGTTTAGCAGTCTCCCTCCTTGCCTTAAATTTCTAAAGCTTGCATGGGCCTGTGTGATGGAGTTAATAAAAACTAAATTAAGAACAGGTTGAATATTAGGAACTCCTCTGATGAGCCTCTCCTTTTTTCTTCTGATTTTAGTGTCAAATAGTTAGCAGGAAAATCTTTAGAGTTTCAAAGATGATGAACAGATCTCTCTCCAATTAAAATTTTTATTGAGTTCTTCATCTATATTATGAAAAATAGCCAACTTGAAATTGTTGACAGGAAAAAAAGAGGAAAACAGGTAAGAAAAGAGGGGAGAAACCCATTTACCCAAGAATTAACAAATTGTTCTGTGATCATAAATCAGTGTATTGTAGCTCAGTTAAAATAAATTTCATAACACAGACCAAGCAGAAGGGGAAACTGAATCTCAGTTGCCCCAATTGAAGGTGGATGCTGTCACAGAGGGGCTGCTTGCTGGTCCAGGAACTGTATCCTCTCTGTGCTCTTGAGCAGCCATGCCAGTCTGTGTGAATTTGGCTCATACAGTGTTGCACAGATTGATTCTGACACATCTCTGGTTTTGAAGAAAACTGCCTTTTATTTGCTTTTGTGGTCAACAGTACACACATTTTTCTATACAGCAACTCCTGTGAAAACTATTAATACCGCTTCATCAGCCAGCCAGAGTAAAAGCATCTGTCTGTGATGGAAGAAATTTATTGAGATGTCAACAGGGATTCAACAAAAATGGAGAAAATGATGAAATTGTGGCTGAAATCCAACCTATAGAAAACTAATTACATGTGAAACCATTACATAAGGCATATGTTTCTGTTCATTTCCTTTGTGTACCAGGTCAGCTTGACTCAACTGTAATATTATAAGGAGGTTTTTATCATCTGCAACACTCATGTGACTAACTCACTGTAAGGCTGAGATTAGAAAGTGGTTTTTTAACAGTTCAGTGAAAGCAGTCTGTGTTATTTCTCTCCAGAGAATGCTGTCATTTTAAGAAAAATGTGAAGTTCAGATGTCAAAGTTCCATGAGGGTGGGAGAAAAATCTGTTCTGGTCTGACTGCTATTGCCTTTTGTTTGGGCACAGTTATGGAGAAATGTAAAGTAGTCTACCTACTGAGAGCAATACAACCACACATCTAAAATATTTGTAGACCACACCAGTTTTGCCTTTTGTACGAACATCCATATCTGTGCCCTCTGTTTGGGAGGTACAGATGTGCAGAGTAATTAATACAAGCCCCAAACAGTAGGAAATATCCCTAGATCTTGATTGGAAACACCAAGTTCAGCAGCATGGGTATAGGCAAGAGTGACTTCCAGAGCAAAACAAGAAACCGTCCTTCAGCTGCTTCTCCAGCAAGCATTTCCTGAATTTCTTTCAAGAAGTAACTTTTAGCTAGTATGTTTTGATCTTGTGAGACAGGAGAAAGAAGGGCAAAACTGAGTTAAGGAAAGTTATTAATGGAATGGATATTAATTCATTATCCAGAAACTTCATCTATTCCAAAAAACACAGCTTAAACATTTAATTAAGTACAAATATGGTAACGACAAGATGCAAAATTATTGACATATCTATTAAGTTAGATAATTTCATTCCACAAATCCTAGTCAGTTTCAGATCTAAATAATATATTCCGAAGAACCTAATATAAGCTTGATTTCATGCAGTCAAAACAGCCAGAGGACATACAAAGGAGGAAAAGGTATGTGAACCTTTATGTACATATTAGTGGGCTTGTGTCTTGCTTGCTTTATTGTTATTAGCAAGTCAGGTGCACAGGCAGACTATTTGTCTTGCTACAGGGTGCTTGGTTTCAAAATATGAAACCTTAAAAGCCTAAGCATATGGTAATTATATATATACCTTTAATTGTTATAGGAGACAGTTTTAAGCTTGACAGTTTATATGGAATATATTTTTAATATCTCATGATTTTTCAAAAGGAATTTACTGTCTTCTATTGTACTTTCCTTGATTAATTTATTAGATAACAGATCTCTTTACTTTTACAAGGCCTCCTCACATTGCAGCTGTGACTTAACCTACAGAAGTATCCCCCCAAATCTTAACAACCAAAAAAAATAAAAACCCGCTCACCATCACTTATTAATTCACATATGTAATTCTCCAGATCCAACATCACCTCTTTCATCGCAATAGTATCTGACATTAAATTCTGTACAGAAAAGAGGCCTTCCCTCAATGTCTTTAAAGAATCTGCTTTTTAATTATAGGGACAACAATTAAAGTGAAGTTCCCTAATTAAATTAAAGTTCCCTGAGTGAAGCAAAATTTCTAACAGGTATGCATTCCCAAGATGGCTATTATGCTTATTACCTTCACAATTTTCTTTCAGTACTGTTCTTGTAAAGAGAGAACCTGATCTGGAGCAATAATGGATGTTAAGTATCTCATCTGGTCACTCACTGCATGGCTACTTCAGAGCAGCAGAAAATCAATACCTTGGTCCCAGATCAACACTAATTACCTCCCTTAGAGATAAATGAAGGAGAAATTCAATAGCCTTCTGCAATGTTTGTGATGGTTTAGATGGTGTGAGAGACAGAAAGGTTTTTGTACAGTCTCTGCAACTGACTGAAATCATAGAGAAATATGTCTTTTCTCTGAAATGAGGTATAAATTATAGGTATTAGGTATAGGTATTAAATTAGAAGTATAAAAATTTATGGGCAAGTTTCTATGGTTAAGCAATTTACTATTCTATAAAAAAACGCAAAAGTGAGGTATCTGCTGCTAACGGTTATTTTAGTAGTGTGATTTTTATAAATGCACTATTATTCTATTCATTATTCTATGATTATTCTAGTCAAGCATAACTAAAGTCTCAACAGTGGTTAGCAAACAATACATATATATCACACGAAACAAATATTTAAGAACAGCTCTTGCTGGGGAGTTTTGGTTTTGTTATGCTATTGATGCCATTCATGACAGTTTGTTTTCTGTCTCATTGATACTAGAGTATTCTGTGTTTAACCACGTTGCTTGGAATACTGTGTTTACTTGAAACAAACGGGGCAATTTAACTTTGTCTATACTGCTTCCAAATTGGAAATATTCCCGTTCATGTAAGACAGTGCACTGTGGTTCCTATAGTTTCCACGTGATTAAGAATAGATTCAGCAGGAATTTTATAGAGAGATGGAGCTCTCATGAACCTATGGGTTCTGGTGGACAACAAGCTGCTCATGAGCCAACAATGTCCTTGTGGCCAAGAAGACCAAAGGTATCCTGGGGAGCATAGGGAAGAACATTACCAGCAGACTGATGGAGGTGGTCCTGCCCCTCCACTCAGCCCTGGTGAGGCACATCTGGAGTGCTGTCCAGTTCTGGGCTCCTCAGGACAAGAGTGGAGCTCCTGGAGAAGGTCCAGTGGAGGGCAACAGAGATGATTAGGGATGTGAGGTATCTCTCTTATGAAGAAAGACTGAGGGAACTGAGTCTGTTCAGCCTCAAGAAGAAACAGGTGAGAGGGGACCTGATCCATAAAGAAGAATCAGTATAGAAGTATCTGAAGGAAGGGTGTCAAGAGAATGGAGCCAGGTTCTTGTCAGTGGTGTCAAGCAAGACAAACTGCAATGGACAGAAACTGAGGCACAGGAAGTTTCACCATGAGAGCGAACTTCTTCACTTGTAGTACCCATGCACTGCAACAGACTGCCCAGAGAGGTTGTGGAGTCTCCCTCACCAGAGATATTCAAGAATCATCTCAATACAGTCCTGTGCCCTGTGCTCTGGGATGACCCTGCTTGAGCACGGAGGTTGGAACAGATGACCACTGTGGTCCCTCCCATCCTGTGATTCTGTCATTCTCTAAACAGACTACAACAGGTAAGGAACTGCCATGTACACTCGCAGTGTCAGGATACAGAATTTATGAGATATGTGCAGATGCCTAAGCATTACCATTACAGTCTTTTAAAATTAGATCTTATTATCTGTAGTTAAGTGAACTTCATGGAGCGTATTGTGAAATTAACTTACTTGCATTTACTATTTAATTCAAGCTGAATGAAAGTTTAGCTAGATAAAGGGAATAAATGCAAATAAAATAAATAAATGTTGCAAAAGATTCCATTCAGTTGAGAAAAGATTATCCCTTAATTTAGATGGAAATTATTAATTTGTTCCAACACTGAGGAGAGCCTAGTGTTTCACTAACCACTGATTTGTGGTGATCTAATTTGGGAATTTTATTTTCTAACACAGATGTTTCCTTTATTACACATCTCCAATTTGTTAGGGCATGAAAGAGCAGATGGGAAGGTGATTTTCTACCTCCAACACATGTTCAGAATTTAGTCTCTCTAGTTTGTCCATTGGTTACAATTTTCAGGTCATCAGATCTACATTTACTAGACTTCCCCTTCTCTTCTTGTCTCCCTCATCCTCCCACCAAAACAAAACCTACTAAGCAAAACCCTTTGCTCAAACCCCAACAAGTTTATACGTACTTAGAAGTTGACAACAAACTCACATACACAAGTATTTAGTAGGAGTTTGTTTCACTGTAAAATAGTAAAAAAAGAAAAGTGAAAGAAAGCTAACTAAAGATCTTCAAAAGCTGTGGATTAAAATGGTCTAGTAGGTAAAGCTAATTCTAGGAGTTTGTTTTTTTTTTTTTTAATATACAATCACTTACAGATTTCTGCTAGATGAGCAATTCTCCACCATATTACTTGCTGAAGTCTGGGTTCAGCTCATCCACATGTAGGTACCTATTTGAATGGCAGATATCAGGAACCAAATCACCCCTTGCTATTTCCCTTGTAAGAAGAGGATTAATGCAGGTAATATGACTCAGACAAGACCTGGTAGGAAGACACTCCTGTATTAACTGAAAAGGAAGAATGGTGCTTTAAGGTCCAGCCAGCTGAGTGAATCTCATCAGAAAACTCTTTTCAGAAAAGTTTGGAAAGCCAAAGGCTGCTAACAACAACTTTTAGCTCTCCTTTCTAGTCCTATTACATTGTAGGAAGTTGGCTTAGGTACATCATGGAAGATCATAGCATGTGGACTCTGACATATGATCATTTGTACTCCTTAGTATTTAAAGTGCAAAGTCATATCCTAGGAAGAATGAGAGATTCTAAGATTTCTTGCTTATATTTTAAAGGAGGAAAATCTGGTCTCTTGAATGAAGAAAATCCATCCATTCTTGTGTCCTTGCAAGGCACACCAGAGTGAAATAAAAACAAAAATCAAGCAATCCACAGCAAGTTTAAAAAACGTTAGAGAATTCATCTTAACTTTTTTTCAAGACAGAAGTTGCAAAATACCTATAAGGTTTCATTTCCATATTAGAACAAAATTTTAAAAAATTCCTCTCATACCTGGTTTTCAGTGGATTAAAGGGTCTGGCAGAAAGAGACTGAGAGAGAAAGGCTTATTTTCTTCCCACAAAAATGAAGTTGTGAAAAGGAGACTTGAATTTCACCTTTCAAAATTTTTGACAGAGTTAAGACATTTCCCCTTTCATTTATGCACGTATAAACTTTCAGCCATTTGCTGTAATGAAAAAAGCTGATGGAATGCTACGTGTTCCTGTTTTTGTCTGGTTTATTTTGGTTTGTTTTTTTAAGCCAGATACACCACAGTGTAATAGGCTTAGTCTGGGAGCAGTGTGTAGACTGGGTAGGCCCAGGATGTTGTGCATTAAGCTAAATCCGCATTGGCATTCCACTCTGCTACTGCCCGTGTTACTTGTTAAGTCTCTTTATGGAGTGCTAAAGAGCAGTGAGGTTCTAGATTGGTCTGTGCAGCAAACATTGCAGAACAAGGCTTAAGGGGTGAGAGAGAAGGGAAAGGTTAGAGTGCATTTCTCACTGCTTTTGCCTTTTATTTGGATGTACCAGAGTTCCAGTGATAGTAATTCTACAATGGATTTTGGTCTTCCTTGACTAAATTCAAACCCTTTTGATGACAAAATTTAATTTAAGTTAGTTTTGTCCAATGACCTACTTGGAAAAATCAATCAATTAGTTTTATTCATGTAGTACATACTCCGTAGTCATTTTATCTCTATTTTTGAGACTGTTATTTAAAAAGTGGATTTAATAGACCAGCAAAGAGGTCTATGATTCTATTGCTGCCTATTAAAGCATCTATAATGACATTATGGATGTGCCTGCACTGTTTTGTGGGATTCTTATGCAGGTTAATGATCCCTCCCATTACCTCAGACATTCTGATTTGTAAAAGTGTTTTCTTGCAGATGCATAGGCACTTTCAGTTAAAAACTATCTGAAGTTGAAAACAAGGTAAAATTCCTCCCAGTAGTATAGATTTTTCAGCCTAAAAACATTGAGGCTGTTCAGATGTGGATATTTTATTTTGCCCCAGAGCTGGAGGACTGGCTTACATTACGAATATGACAATGGAAAAAATGGCTAATTCTCAGGTGAATATTATTCTTACTTAGCCATCTCTGTGAACTCTAGCAAGGAAGATATCTGATGTCACTAAACATACTCCCTATGTTATTTTTAGTCCATACATAACTGCCTTCAAGTCTTTTCCAACAGAGAAAGAAGAGGACTGAATATTGACTGGGACAGCTTAAGTTTTACTTCTCTGGGACGGCTGTCCTGACTTGCAAATGCCGTTCATGGGTCTGAGGTTAATGCCAAGGACCAGGTTCTTAGGGGCATCTTGGACTCTAATATATTACTATTTCAAAAGCATTGTATTTGTTTTTCCATTATGTTTGCAGAGTTTTTCTGTTATGTTTACAGACAGCTCAGTCCATCTTGCTATCAGTACAGGGATAGAGGTCTTTTTTCCTATTTAATGTTGGATAATTTCTCCCCTATCTCTTACAAAAGAGCTGCTTATTCTGGTACAAAGAAGTCATTTACAGCTGTAACTTCACATATTTTCAATCTGTCAGCTATTTTTTTAGGCATATGTGCTAATGACCAATATTTTGTAGTTCTATATGTTCTATAGGTTACAGTAATGTAATTTTACTTTTGCTTCCACTAGAGAAGCAACTTGGTTGCATTTTAATATTCTCTGCTTGTAATTGTAGCACGTCCTTGTCTTAGAGTTAAAATAAATATTTAAGAACTGTCCTCAGGGGGACAAATTTACCTAGCACAGCTGAAAATCCAGATTCTCATCCATTCATTTTTGGTATACAGGGAATTTTATAGGTCTTCTCTATGATCCATTCACCTCATGTCACAGCCAAGTTTACTGCTGTTTTTATCACCATGCACACAGTTAGAGTAAATCCATTCAGGGGTCAGTGGATCAGTGATGTTAAGACCAGACCCAGGAAATTTGTGAAGAAGCTGTGATCATAACACTATCTCTATAAAAGAATTTTGATAAAGAGTCATGGGAATAGGATCCTTATGCATGTTTGTGCTTTATGAGTGTGACTTTATATGCTGTGATTAAATCCTCCATCTTGGTATAAATGTGCACAATTTCTTTTTAAATTAGTCTGAAAAGTGATTAAAATTTCTGGCTTGGCATACAGCATGTTGCTATGCAGTGACATGCTATTTGTTACTTAATAAACAAACCTACTTTGCTACTTTTTCAATGATCTGGTTAACATTTGTGAATTGATATCATAGAATATTTGCTTTGAAGATATTTTCATGTAACAAAATGTACATGTAATGATCATATCTCTAGTCAAAAAGGTAGAACATGAGGTCAAAACCATACTGAATAATGGTCCTAATCAGGAGTCTGATGTGGAGCTTTTCCTAGCAATGCCTTTACTATTTTTTAGAACAAGTCTGTGTGTGAGTATGTATACACAAGGAATGGAGTTGGCTTAAGACACATAAACTGTTTAGAAATGAGCAGTTGCTTTAAAATTTTTGTATTGTTGCTAGTAGTATTGCTCACAGTATTTCTACTTGTTTCAAAAAGCATTGTTTACACTTCTTGGACCCTTGTATATTCATTTATCTTTCACATCTGATCTCTCATGTTGCTTACATAAGACAAATACATTTCCAATTTACCTTTTACTAAAAGAATAATTACTACTCCTAAAGAATGTGGTTTAGACCAAAGGAAGGGAGAAGATTAATAATAATAAATTATTGTTTCTTCAAAAGATGACATTTGCATCAATGCTAAATAAAATTATCAAGTCTGCATTGTATGTCATGTGTTTCCCTTTCATGCTGAGCTGTCTTTTTCTTTCCTGTCAAGTGGCTCCTGGATGAGTTTTAGTGTAGATACGTAAACACAGGATCACCATGGTATTTCTGGCTGTACTTCCAGAAAAAGTGGAGCAAGGAATCCATAGACACCATCATCATCATTGGTTGTGAAGCTTTCAGGGTAGTTTTGAACATGCAAGTGCTTGGATAAAGCAATTCAGGATGTCTCCATTTTTCTCTGGTGTCAGTCTTTAAGTATTTGGGAATGGTGCTCCACTCAGACCGAGTCTTTCCCCTCCCCTTAAAAAATAACAACCCTCTTACTGTTTAAAATTATTAACAAAATCTGTCAAATGATCTCTGATGAAGCTGGGGATGTGAAGAAAGTTGCTTCAACAACTTAGAAGCAGACCTTCTCTCTTTAAGCTTGGTCCCACATAATTTGGCTTTAAGACATTGGCAGGTATGCACTCATCAATTAATAAGCGTCTTTCAAATACAGCTGCCCTTACTCCACACTGCCATCTCAGATACAGAAATTTTATGGTTTCCTCATTTTTAATTTCAGAAGGAAAAATTACAGTGCATGCAAATTTCACAAGGAAATTCCAGGTCACAGAGAATATCAAATTTAAGCCTAATGTCTATGTGACCACTGATTTCCACTTCTTTGTTTTTGACAGCAGAATATAAGTTTTGAGAGGAAAAGCCATGACATCTGGTTTGAAATATGACTTTATAACCCACCTATTCCCCTGACAGAGTAGCTGGCAATAACCTGAGATGATCATCTGTGAATGAACAGTCATGTTCATTACTCTGGACATCATGTCTGTATCCTGTGACTGCATGGAACTGATACTTGTAAAATAGTTTTGCTTTCTTTTTATTTTTCTTTTTTTTTGTTTTGTTTTGTTTGTACTTTGATGGCACATAAAAATCACCCAGATGGGGACTGTGTTGTGGCAGATGCTCTATAGAATATATGATTATGCTTTCATTGTACCCCTAAGGATATTCTGGCCCTTGTCTACCTTGGATGCTCAGCCAGCCAGAACCAAACATGAAGTTCATCTTCATGGTAACAGCCTTTTCCCAAGTAGTGGAATTTAGATATATGTTTGTCTTTTGGGCAAAGATACATAAGAAATGGAGTGTAAAATTAATTAATTGAAGCATGGAAGCATGGAAAAAATTGCAAATCTTCTTAACCTGTCCTGAGGATAAAATTAAAAAGAAAACAAAAAATGCACAATAAATGATTAAAGTGAAATATCTTTATCAAACATGAGTCTCAACCTCTTAAAAATAACAGCAAACATCTACGCTTATAGCTGTTATTTATGCCAGTGGGGATAATCTGGATGTACTTAGCTCTGAGTACATCTTGTTCAAAGCAAATATACAGGAAATAAAACTCAAAAAAATGTAATGAGTTGAAAAGGTGTTTCATTGTTGTATATATTTCTACAATATTCTTTAAAAATTTGAGAATTATTTCTCTTAAATACTTCTATGTTTATCATCGAGAGAAGGAATGTTGAAAAATAAACTGAAATGTAAAGCATGGAATGCTTTTTACAGAGAATTTGAAAATCTACAATCTGAATTTTTTAAAAAAAAAAGGAATCTTGAAGTTGTTTTTTTTTTTTTTTTTCTTTACTGATGACATTAAACATTTCTGTTAAAGAGAAAAAATTACTCTCATCTTGATGCCATCCAGATGTTGGTTAAATAAGCTCTTATATCTTGTTCCTACTTTAAATTTATTTAAATTTATCTTAAATGAAATGATTGTCAGTGATATGGGACATGTAGTCGAAATGCAACAGTAGGCTGCTACCGCATGAAGTGCAGGAAATATTTCCACCCTTTTTTATGTGACTTCTGTAATGTAATCTAGGCTGATAGAATATGAAATAGCTGATACAGCAGGATACTGTCTAGGAAAGGTGGATGTGATTCCTTTCCAAACTGCATTATCATACAAACCTGAGTCTAAAAGTCACACCTTTCTCCTCACATTTGCTGCAATTTCTTTTTAATGTATTTAAACTCAGCAAATCTAAATAGCAAAACCTAAAATTGTTCCAAGAGGGAAACCATTTTAAGATGAACCATGTTAATAAAACACATGGATTAAGGAAGTACTTAAAAAAAAGAGAGAAAAACCCCACAATATGTTGGATTAGAAGTGGGGAAATAGTAGAACGAATTCTTAAGAAACATTTCAGCCTTAGTAAATTCTGGGTGTGGCTTCAGTCTGTGTAGGGTTTTATTGTACACTAACATTTGAGAATAATCTGAGAAAAATTTTGTTCATATAAATGTTTTCAGACAGCAGATTCCAAATCTGTAAGTCATGGTTTTGTCTCAAAATTCATTCCAATAAACAGGGAACCAAAATTCACTGTGGGTGGAACAGCTGTAGAGCTTGGCTCTACTAGTCAGGGAGCAAAACCAAAATCCCGTGGCAATGGAGACAAAATATCCAGGATCTTACTCAAAGGATGTCTATAGGTATATGATGAAATTTTAAGTTTGAACAGACCAGTAAACAGAACAATTGCTCAATAGTTTTGATTACCTAATCTTTTATAGTGAAAATTCCAGTTTATTGATAAATTACTGTTAAATGCAGAAAACATTGTTATTTAAACACCATAAAGATAATTCAGTTCCAACCCCCGTGCCATGGACAGGGACACCTTTCACTAGGCCAGGTTGCTCAGAGCCTTTTCCAACCTGACCTTCCAGAGATGGAGTGTCCACAATTTCTTTGGGCAACCTGTTCCAGTGCCTCACCATCCTCACAATAATGATTTTTTTTCTGGTATCTGATGTAAACCTATTCTCTTTCAGTTTGACTTCATCCCCTGTCCCTACATTCTCTTGCAAATTGGGCTTTCTGAGTCTTTCACGTAGGCTCTGTACAATTTTCCTTACATGTCTAAAAAAATCCGTACTTCTATGGAAAACATCATGAATGCTTCAATATATGCATTAGACCTTCATTCTCTATGAATTATGAGGTATCAGAAATATATCCCTGTAATTTATTCATTCAATGATATTTCTTTTGAACAGAGACAGGTATCTTCCTGAATTATACGTGAATATAAGATCAGTGTTTGAAGATAATTGTAAGAGATGCTATTAAAAAACCCAAAATTATAAAGCTATGATATCTAGCCCCTGAGTTTTATAAAACATTTATTGGATTGTGAAGTGCACTTTCTTTTGCCAGACAGCAATTCAAAGGTCAAGGGGCAATAGAGACATGGCCACAATACACATGGGAATACTGTAATATAGACAGTTTGATGATAATTAGAGCAACAAAACAAATTTTAGAGAAGGAGAGAACTGTGTATATAAATCCAAATGTACATTCAGTAATATGTGTTCTAGTGTCATATTTCTGCTGTTGCAAGTGACTAACACTTATAAACCAGAGCTTCAGAACAGGAGAAAACTCTTGGTTCAGACAGCAATATATATAATTAGGCCCATAATAATTAAAAGTTACAACACTACATGAGAAGAGCTCATATTTTTCACATCTTTACCACTGGTCCTGTTGTAAAAGTAAAGCTCACATTTTAAAATTCTGACTTGCTTCTTTAGGAAAGTAGAAACAATAAATACATCATCCAAATAATGGAAAATAAACATGGTGAGAATTTAAAGTTCATGTTGCAGTGTTTACTTGTGTTGAGACTTTATTTGCTAAAACTGATCCTGTGAAGACTTTTTTTGAGACAGAATTATTAAGCCCTGAAAGCAAGGGTGGAACTGCAGAGCAGCTGGAAACAGAGGGATGACAGCTTTAATAATGGCAGGACACGCACCAATGGAATATCTCATATAGAAAACCCATTGGGAACCACATGGTGTTTCCCTGCCACACAAGAAAGACAACAATTGCACTGTGGCCACTCTCCAGCAGGCAGTTGCAGCAGGTGGGGGGATGCATACTCTGCAGCTTGTCTAGGGGAGAAGACTGTTTTTCCCGTTTGAAAATAGGAATAGGACTGTATCCTTGGAGTTTTGAGACAAGGATATTTTCCAGGATTGTAAAGTTTACTTTGACTGTATCCATGTGGGTTTTTTATTTAATTTTTTCTTTCCTGCTGAATCTTGCAGCCAGTTTCTTTGAAAGACATGGATTCCCGACAGACTTGATTGCTGCTAGAGCAGCCACTCCTGCAATGTTTAGTTCCCTGCCTCTCCTTTTTGTGGTTTATTCCATCTGTCCAAACACCACCCCACCTCAGATATTGCTGTACTCACTCTGGCTGCGGTTGATGTTTCCTCCTACACATGGTAATACTTGACATGGCCCCAGATAATTTTAGAATGACAGAATGGGATTTTTACTGTCATGTACAGAATTTGAAATGTTTCTTTTCCTGATTGCACAAAAAGGTGCAAAAAGTTAAAGAAAAATTTAACAGGTAATTTGCCCTAAATGCATTACAAAATTGTTCCTTCATATAGTACATCTTCAGGGAGACAGCCTATGTTCATGTGCTTAATATACATCTCTGCAGAAGACAAAGACACTTTATAGACCACAGAGAAATGTTTCATACAAGACTAACTGGTCTTGTTTGATTAATAAAGTAGATTTCTTTGCAAAGAGAAAGCTTTTAATATATAACTGTGATATAAATTGGATTGTGCTTAGTCTAGATTAACTGAGATTTCTGAGTTTCCTGTCTGATGGGAATAGGGAGGCACAGCTGGAGTCTTATCTTGGGGTGAATCCAAACTAATTCTCACAGGGAGCTAGGATAAGGGTTTTTGATCTACTGCCTCAGACCCTAGCCTAATTTCAGAATTCACTGTAGCACATGAAAGGCCAAGGTCAGTTGAGCTTGTGTGACTGCCATGCACATTCTTAAGCTTTGCACCATGTCAGTTCAATTAACTATTCAGTCCTGCATAAAACTGAAACTAACAACTCTGTCTCTCTTTGGGCCTCTGTCTAGGCCCAAACTGACAAAGCATTTTTTTAAATTAATGACTGGGAGTAGGCAAGAGGGAAGATGTCTGTTTTATATTTGGATAAAATCTTCTGCTCTAGGTGTCTAACCCAGCCCTAAAACATTGCCAGCTGAAATCCACCAACTGATGGCCCTATAAAAGTGGTGCCAAGCACACTGGCTCAGTATATGGCAGCCAGTCCCTTTGTGAAGGCCAGAATATGGAGTGACTTCATTATTTCTTGTGAGGAAAGTAGGGAATTGCCTGATTTATTGTACATACCAAACTTGTTACACACACCAAATGAAATTCTATAATCATCCTATAATTTTTAAGGTAACCTATCAAATTCAAATATGCAAGGTGTTAAATTAATTCACCTAATAGAAAAGGTACACGTGCAATAAGAAATTGATCTTATATATGATGGACACTGAGATATATAAAAAATTTTGTCCAAGAGGTTTCAACTACAAAAAAAAATTTTACAGATTTATTTTCCCCATTTCCCAGAGCAAGAGTAGGCTTTCATGGCCAGAACAACCTACAGAGAAATGCTGACAGAAAAGTGGTTTGTTTTATTTTAATCCACTTACATTTTCTGATGGTTGTTGACTGGTCAGACAAGCCAAATACTTCTGAGATGCATAAAGAAATGCAGTCAAGTTCACCTTCATTTTCATTTCTATATCAGGCAAGCAGACCTCCATGCACAAATAGATTTATCCTGAACAGCAGAGTCAAAGCTCTGTATGAGATAACTAGAAAAGCTGTGTAAATTTAAAGAACTGCCAAAGCCGGGAATACAATTTCCCTGAAGTAACCATCAGACCCTGATGAAGACAGCTGTGCTTTCCGAGTCTCTAAATATGAATTTTGATTCTTTCCCTCTATCATTCCTTTCTCTGGGATTTGTCTTGATCCATCATTTGCAGTTAGAGACTTTAGTGCTAGAGAGGCATAACCTTCTGTCCCTCCTTATAAAACACATGCAGAAGGATATGAAATACTTGATTCAGTTCTCCTTCAGTGCATCTCAACCCCTACATACTTTATTCTGAGAAAAAATCTGAAATAGAGCAGAACCATAAACAAAGGCAGTGGGACCAAAGACAAACTAGTTCTGAATGATACTGAGCAAAGCCAGCAGCCAGTATACTACTGAGAGACATTTGTGAGAGCCAGCTGTTTCCAGCTGCTGACTGCTGCTGTCTTGTATTTTGGGAGTATTTTCTGGTTCCCAAAAACACTGAGAGAGAAAAATGTGGTGTGCCAAACCACTCTGGGAAGACTGTTGAATTGGGCCAATATGGTTTAGGACTAGGGAGAATGATCTCCTTCCCACCCACTGCAATTGCCCCTCCTTGCATGAACAGACTGGAGTTTCCCAGTCTGTTCTCCCCCTCACTCTGCACAACCCACGAGCACAAATACTCATGATGTAAGCACATGCCAACACTTATGCACTGTCAAATTATCTGCAGTGTCTGATAAGGAGATTAAGCTAGTTGTGTGCTTTTGTCCCAGCTTGGATCTGGATGTGCATGACCAGATGATCCCCGACACAGTTTAAAATGTTAGCCTGAACATATTCAAATCTCCTGGTCCCATTTGCCTTGGATCAGTGATCTGTGCCCTGTGCCCATGATGTGTGACACAAACTTATACATCAACCAAAGACTGGTCCCATAATTTCT
This sequence comes from Cisticola juncidis, assembly GCA_013400215.1. Taxonomy (NCBI): domain Eukaryota; kingdom Metazoa; phylum Chordata; class Aves; order Passeriformes; family Cisticolidae; genus Cisticola; species Cisticola juncidis. The sequence continues at coordinate 463,732 of VXBR01008565.1, forward strand.
AGGTCCCCGAGAAAGCACGCTCATAATGATATTAGCAATAGAAGATATGATATTGACTTCAGAGGATTGGGAAAGCAAGGCAAGATGGAAATATTGTTGTACAGTTCAAGTATTAATATGTAAAATATTTGCATAAGCAATAATTATAGGTATTTCTCTCCTGCACACAGAAAAAATAGTAAAAGCTTATGGAAAATCTGCTTTTGAAGGAGAAAGACGACAGTGTTTGTTGTTATCTTGGCAATAAATTAATTGTCCACCCAAATATATTTTTTTTGATACAGTTTACAAGGGATGCAGTTTGTAAAAAGTTTATTACTTTATTGTCTGCTTGGGGAGTTGTCTCTAGAGATCCTGAATCTCAGCACTTGAATGAAGCCCTCTGGCATCATCATTGCTTCATCATTAATTTCAAAGCTCTTCAGACAGCAGGAGTACCCAACGGGAAGGGCTCATACAACGAAAACACCAACATCCTGAGAGCAGGAAACACAGTCTTATACATTCAGTTCCCACTTTTTCAAAGGTGATAGTCATGAGCAGCAGTGAGAGATTCTGAAGAATAGACAGCAAAAGGGACTAGATGCTGGTGTCAAGCATGTATGAAAATCTTCTGAGCAATATTTGCATATTTTACTTCATTAACAGAGCATATGGAATGAAACGGGATTGAAAGAAGTCTGATAAATGAGATGGCCAGAAGGATTTGCAGACATCGCTTGAATCAGATGAGCAGAGGGTTCTGTTACCTGAACAATCACACTGACATATGTAAGCATGGGATGACAAGGGCACAAAAGTTACAGTGGGGAACTGAGTGTCAAAAAGGTTCTGGTAATACTAATGGATACAGAAAGGAAATGGAAGATGTAGATGTAAAGCAGAGAAAGAGAGCATCTACTACTACATAAGCAAGAAAACAGAGCTGTGATATGAAGGTACTAGAGACAGGACCCCAAGGAGAAAGAGGCTGACGTTTAGGATATTGTACTGGTTTGCCAGCAAAACCAGTGAGACTCCAAGCCAGAAACACAATTAAATAGAGAGAAGAACAAACAACAAGAAAGGTAAAAATAAAATAAAGTAAGATAAATTTAATAGTACAAAGGACCACTGACAGAGTCAGAAGGCAAACCTGACACCCTCTTGGTCAGGGTGTTGGAAGCAGCCTGAAGTAAGTTCTCCTGGAGTGAGAGATGTGGCTCCAGTGGAGTAGAGATGATTATCAGGAAAAAGGTCCAGTCTTCCTCTGAGAACCCAGGAAACAGGCTTCTCTGGGGTCTCTGTGTCCCCATTTTATGTGGGTAGGGAATGGTTGGCTCCTCCCCACTGGGTGGAGCATCTCACAATGGAATGAGGTGATGTTATCAGTCATGTGAGAGGCCTTCAATGGCCCATTCACAGGTGATGTCCCTCAGAGGAGGATGGGTGGAGAAAGAGATAAGGAGGCTCTGCCATATCTGGTGTTATCAGGTGTCCAATTAACAGAAGGCATCTGCCCTCTTTCCCCCTAGAGTTACAAGAGATAAGGAACAATATCTCCCAACCAGCTTCAACAGATGGAAATAGAATGCACATTTTGATTACATTTTTCAACCCAAGACAGATATCTTGAGCAAGAACAAGAGAAAGCATAATCTACATCTAGCAGGAAGAAGTAGAAGATAGAAAGAATGTGAAATTTAGGCCAGAGGCAGTAAGTTTGCTCACTTTATGAGAATGATCTCCATTTAAAGAAATTTTTTCATAATTTCTTTAGATGAAGAGATAATTATAAAGAAATCAGAGAGTCAATGATATCCTAGATACTTCAGAATTTAAAATGAAACCAAACAAAATTAACAGTCAGTGTAGGTTCTCTCTTCATGAAACATAAGTCACAAGAAATTCTTTAAAAATACAAAAATGTAAAAGCATTTATGTCATGAGTCTTATCTGGGGTTATTAACAGATAACATGGAAAACTAAACTAATTGGCTGAAAGTTGAGTATAAACAAAGCTTGATTTGGGAATTTGCTTTACTTCCCCTGGGTTGGAATTCAGTTTGTTTCTCAAGTATTGCTAGAGAAATACTGTTGAGTATTATGCAATTACAGAAAACACTGTTTTCTCAGAAGTAAATGATAATAGTAATGTTTGTGAAGGAAATAATAAATCGCTTCATCACTTATACACCTGGGAAGAAATGAAGCTGTTTGAGATTTATTGGAAAGTAGTGAAGACACTGTACAGAAATAGTGTACAAAGTAATTTTGGATGGGACCCTAGAAAGACAATTGAGTTTAAGTGGAACAAAACCCCAGAAGTAATTAAAAAAAAACCCCAAAAACTAAAAGCCAGAAAAACCCCAAAGCCCCCCCAATGACAAAATTGTCTAAGTTTCAATAATAAACATTTAAATATTTGACACTCAGTATTTAAAATAATTTTGTATAAATAATCTAACATTCAATTTATTTATTTTTAATTAAGCCTTGGTAAACTGTAAGAATAGTTAATGAAATTGACCAGAAGACAAAAATCAGTGACCTAAATGGGGTATATCACTGTGCACCAGTGACTTGGAAAAAAAAAAAGAAACCCATCAAACTCTTCTATTTGAAGTTGTATTCAAATCACAGGAAAACTTGGCTAGGGAAGAGTTTTTGTCACAACTGTCTTAAAAGCTAATGAAGAAAAAAATAGATATAAGGGAGAATTCTATCAAATTAGACAACAAGGTGCAAACTACTCATGAAAGAAATCTTTCTTAGGGAACTAAAAAGTTTAAGGAAATTAAATAGTGAAAAATCAAATTAATAGGTCCTTGAAAGCCTCAAAACTTTCAGAGGAAACATTTGGAGATGAAAAAAAATTCTTTATTAATAATATTCAATATGAGTTTTATGAAGAATAATGTTGAAAAGAGAAAATCGTGCATAAACTGATGAAGATCATACAATGGGATAGATGTTAGCAGCCTTCTAACCATGAGAATACTGAAATGTTGAAACATCCTCCCCATAAGACAGCAAGAGCAAAATCCATTTGAAAAGCGAGTAGTACACTTTTTAGGATATTGCAGTAAAACCTGCTTTAATTGAGTTTCCTAAATATCCAGCTTGTGGAGTATGAATTAGAGTAGCTCTAAGGGGACACAAAGTTACCTTTTCCTAGCAGACCTGAATCAGAGCCCTTCTGTAAGATATAGTTGTAATCCTATTTTGCAATCTTGCAATGCAAGAGAGAAATACTGAACCAAGCATCTTATTTGTGAGACAGAGTATTGATTAAAGTATTAATTACAAATATTTTCACTGAAGAGTAAAAGAAGGAGAGGGAGAGGGAGAGGGAGAGGGAGAGGGAGAGGGAAGATGGATGCAAGAATACCATGTTTACCTATCTCATTTTCTTCCTTTGGCTTTGTGTAGACTTCAATGAGTATATGTCCTCAGAGCAAGCATGTTGGGCTTTGGTTTGGGACTGGAATTGAGACTGTAACTGCAAAGCAGTTACAAATTTCAGAAACAAATTTATCTTGTTGAGTTTTCTTTGGACAGAATTTCTGTCAGCTAAAAGCTGATTTCTCAACTGTAGATCAGATATGGATCCTGATATCAATTTTTCATCCTCTTAGCTGCAGGCTAGTCATGAAGTAATGCAAAATATAAGTTAGAACTATATACTAAATCCTTCAATGGATCTAGACTACAGTTGGAGAAACTTTGCCTTAATAGGTAAAGATGAAGAAGTTGATTAAGCAATAAGCTAGCTCTGATTTTGCCTGCATTTAGAGGTCTTTTTAAAATAAAAATGTCTGATTTCCTTCACCAAATTTGCTTTTATTCTGGAGTAATAAGAAACAAATTCAAGAGAGGAGACTGCAAGGTTGTTAAGACTATTGGCTAGATTGATTGGTGAAATGATAGCACAGCCTGACACAAACCAAGCAGAAAAGTTCTGGGGAGACCACTAGTTCTCCTAGAGATTCGTAGAGGTAAGAACTGAAAAGTGTGACTCTGCCAAGGAAAGCTGGAAAGAAAGGGATTTTTTTCCAAGTCAGGGAAGGCTAGCTCAGCCTAGGAAGGCTATCACATTGCAGTGCACTAAATACAGTCCTGGCAGATGACTTGAAAAATGCTTAGGGCCCCAATCCAGAAAAGCACTTCAGTGTGTGGATACCCTCTTTGCAATGGTTGACTAGACACCTACCTAAAGTCACGAGTTAATAACTCGAGGTTTTTTTTCCTAAGGACAATAACCTGATTTATTTTTTTCTCAGAATTAGGCTGAAGACAAAAGCCCAGAAAACGAAAGAAATAATCTTTCCTAATTGATGTGACTGAACAACACACGTTCTGTTTACCTTTACTTGTGATAGCATTTTTAATGCTAATATGTTTCTATATCATAAGTTCTTGTTTATAGCAGAAGAGAACCTATAAATGACTATGTTCATTATTAAAACCCTTTCTTATTTTGTGAAAGGAGGCAATAGCTTTGTAAAAAATGCATCAATCCCCTTGACATATGAAGTCAGGGACATTTCTATGGAAGTAAACAAAATCACTGGCTACCAAATGTGACACTACTTTCATCAGTAGGAGAAATCAAAACAAATTTAAATGAAAGCTCCAAGGATTTGTTTCAATGGAAAATAAATGAAGGAAAAGCCCATAGGAGTCCACAGTGCATAAAACAGCAAATACTTCAAAAGTGCTGACAGCACGGCTGAACTGCTAAGGTGATGAATGCTCAGGAAGCTACACAGCATAAACAAATTCATGTTTTAAGTGCACAAGTGAGGCCACAGTTTGAGAATAACGTCACGTCATTTCAGCCTCTGGCCGCCTGTGTCTAATATTGTCTCGGGGTGGTAAACTAGGTGATTACATTCAAGTCCCAAAAACACTAAGTCTTCAAAAAAATGCAAGTGGTCTGCATTAAAACCTTGGTCAGCAATATTTCTTGACTGTTCTTAAACCAGTTGGTGAGAATACAAGCCCAAATCTGTAATTAATGACCACATTAATTGCTGTGTGGTAAAGATACTTAACTGAGAATCTGTATTAGAAATATTTCATAAGGAATCCCAGAAAAAGTCATTTGGCTGACTGGGCTAACATGTAATACATCCCTTTTTACAACATGAGCCTGCCTTAGGTCAAGAAATAAAAATAAAAACAATTAAAATAAAATGAACCCAGAAAGAACAATATATTCTTCTTGGTTAGTTGGACAATGAACACATTTATTTATATTACTGAGCCTAGGACGCATTCCAATTTCCCAGTATCCTGTATTCATATTGAGGCAAGATATTGGCATGTCACTCATCTTTCTGCTTCATATTCAAGTCTTTTTTATAGAAAAGGGGCCTGGATGTGTGAGCTCACAGGAATCCCTGGCAGATGTCTGAGCTGGAAGACCAGGAGACACTGCAGTGAATCCCAGCAGGTAAGTCTAGACAATGAGTTCATTTTTTTCGATTGCACATTGTTTTATAAAGCAGGAAGGATTGGATCACTCTAGTAGTTCTCTATTTCTGAGACCTCAAACTCACTGGACATAAAAGTGGGGCAGAGGAAGAAGATCTCAGTTGACATTTAGGTGGTTGCATTTTCCTGAAAGAAAACATAAAATAATCAAAAAGAGACATTCTGCCAAAATAATTATTTCTCAAATGTATGAAAGAAAATGAATATGCTCTCAAGGCATATCATGTTTACCCAGAATTTTACAACATGGCAATTAATTAACACACTATTTAGGGACCTAAAGCCTTTATTTCATCTTGTTGTCCCTGTTTGATGTTTCCAGGGCTTCTGTGAGTAAAATTACTGAATCATATGTACCTTCATTCCCATGCAGACATTTTTTCTAAAAAAATCCTCTCATACTTGCTTATATCTCTGTTTTACTTTTGTATTGTTTGATTTTTTAATGTGACGCTCTCTTAGCCAGCAGTGTCATGATTATGATTCAATAAAACTACATTCATCAAAGTCAAGTAATTTAAAAACTGTGTTCCTGTGCCAGCATAGATTCATCTTGACTTCCCATGAGGATGTTTGGGTTTTGTTGTTTTTAGCGGTGGTGGGTTTTTTTCCCTTCTCTTATAATTCAGTTCTTTATTATAAAAGTTTGCTGGGCTTCATAAGAAGATCAAATCCTTGTTCAATTTAACTTGAGGTTTATTTCAGCACAGTGAAGAAGTCCAGCCTGTTCTGAAAGACGCTGAATATCTGTACATGTGGCAACTTAATTTTAGGTTCTTATTCCCCAAGTTGGAGTCTGTAATCCTTACAGGATGTGGGGGCACCACTGAGAATTTAGTTTACAGCAGTTTCTTGCTGGGAGTCATATTAACCAGTATGATGTTCTACCCATATACACATCATCTGAGGGAAGAAGGAACCATCTGAGATTAAGATTTGAATCATCACACGCACCTCCCTCCTTTGATCCTAGAATTATTTTCCTTCAAACCTCTTAGTCTTCATCAAATGTTTCAATGAAATAGTTGGAAAGTGTTTGCGATATTGGCGGGAAATTTTCCCTTAGCTTCATTTTTGGAAACAACTGAGCTATTTTCAGCAATATCCTTTAAGATTTACAAAGAAAAAAATACAAAAAACCGAACACACCATAAATCCTGAATCATAAGCAAAGAACAAGCATGGAAAATTTAAACCCAGCAATTAGTTTAACCAAGTCATAAATATCTGCAAGCTGAAGGTTTTCATATTTCCATTGAGTTAGACAGCCTTAATTTAGACATTATTACTTGCTATGCCTATAACACAATACCCCACCCTTCCAAAAATGAAAAGGTCGCAGTTACAGGATTACTTCGTTGATGATTTCTATTTAAACTCTTTCAGACTCTTCATGCAGCTAATGTAGAAATAAGACTCAGTGTCTGAGTATTGTTCTAATCTGTCTGAGTATTGCTCTAATCTAATGAACACATGAAGTAAAATAATCAGACACTGGCAAGAACAGGCTGTTTGGGCTGTTCACTTTCGAACTACTGTGCAAACAAATCTTTCAAATTTTAACTTGATTTAAACAATCCAGTGGTTTCTGTTGCTATTCCTGTCCATCTTCTATGTTCAGCTCTCTATTTCTTATAATTCTTTCCGAAATTGTCCGTATTTGTTTTTAAATTCACTGTTCTTACACAAAGACCTGCCAGCTGCTGTCCTGTGATTTGAAAATTGGTGCCAAATATAATGATGGTTTCATACATTTCCTGAACTAAAAGCTGGGAGGATAGTCTTGATACTATGATAATCATAACAAAAAGCAACCATCAACNTTGCTACCTGATATCTGAGATTCCTTAGATTTCTGTGTCATCTTAATTTTTCTTCATTGGAGAAATCATTGCCAAGGATTGAGTTATGTTCATGTATCAGAGCTGAAAACAGGTTAAATCTTTCTTAATTTTTAACTATCTTATCTCATCAAAGTCAAAAGGATTATACTAACATGAAACAAAGCAGTATTTATTCACTTGCCTCCACTCTCTATCAGCCTGCCTATAACAGCAATAGTTCTTTTGATAACTTCTGCATGTCTTGTCTGTTGTATCTTGTAATCTTGATTATTATCTTTCTCAGCATGTCTTGCAGATTACTACAAAAGTAGAGGGAAAGGTTAAATAGGAAGTGTTGTATAAATATCCAACACCATCCAAGCATGCTTGAGTTCAACAGACACTGTTTCTCTCTTGCTGTTCTGGATATAGATTTTGGCAGCCTTGAAAACTTCTAAGAGAATGTTGCAAGACTAAGAAAACATTAAATTAAAAGCTTCATCAATATAATTTTAATATATGTATTTTTAAATATGTAGTGTAATCCTCCTGCTCATTTGTGTTATTACTAAGCCAAGGAAATTATTACTAAGCCTCTATTATTACAAGGAAGTTATTACTAAGCCACAACAGAATTTTTAAAAATCTATTTTCTTTATTTAGATTGTAAATCTCATTCATATCCCATTAGCAGATGCTAGTTATTGCTAGCTACTGCTAGTGTCTTCTCTGGATCATGCTGGCAGAATATAAGATAAAAGACTTACAGAGCTGAGAGTTCTCCTGAGATGATCAAAGCACTGCAAAATTTGCTGTTTCACTGTAGCATCTGCAGCTGGGTCATCAATTTCCAAAGCATCTCACGCTGGCTGAGAAGAGTGAAAAAAAGCTATTCAAAGATGAGTTGGAAGATACTCCCCTGCCAGGAAAAGCAATAACTGAGCCTCTGAGCGAGGTGGAATATCTGGGTACTTCCAAAATCATAAAAAATGTTTCCTCAGCTAGCTTAAGTGTGATATTTCAGACTTGTGGAGCAAGTGGTTGGTCTTCCTCAAATCTAAAATTTCATTTCATATGACAGTAGAGTACTTTGTGCTCAGCAGTAAAGAAAAAAGCATGTGGATTTTATCAGGCCAAACAAATTTGGACACACTCAATTTGTTCTCTCTACAATTTATTTTCCTCCTTTATTTACAGAGAAAGGCCAGAGTGTACTTAAACAAGAAATTATATATGTGCACATCCAGATATCTACATATATAAAAAAGAGAACATATCTATGGAAACATAAAATATATTCATGCAAAAACATACAGATATCTAGCTAAAGAAAGAAGTAAATACACTCAAACACACGGACTCATATAAGGATCTGCACCTTTGGAGAGAACAGATATGTGTACAAAAGTTATACTTAATTTGAAATTAACTTGATAAAATGGTATAATCAAGGGGTTTCTGTTTGGCTGTTTGGTCCAAGTGAAGATTGAAGGAAAATTGTGATACAGACAGCCACACTGAACAGCACGCCACAGGATTACTTTTGGTGTATGTCACTCTGACCCAGGCTATTAGAAACTGGCCATAAGTAACAGCATCTCAACTCCCATTTTTTTTTCCCATGGGCACTTAAACTCACAGAACAGCTGAAACAGGGAGATGGCACAAACCAGTTGGACATTGTTGCATGGGAAGCAGAGTTTAGCCATTTTGCTTCGTCATTCCTGGGATCAAAATGTCACATTTCAGCCTTTAATTATTAAAACCTTGCCCCATATGTATATTTATCAACTACAGTTAAATTTTACAGACAGGTCATAGCAAGGGTGGGGCAGTGTCTGTATGACTCAGAATAAGAAATCACTCTGAGTTTTGCTCTTAGGAGTGGTCTGACATCTCTAATTAGTGTGAGTTTTGCTTTCCTCTGTTTGGTGGAACCCTACACAGTGTCAGGAAGTACAATTCTATTTGTCAGTAATTGAATTTGGCTGATTGGCTACATCAGCCTATATGAAGATATCTCTAATGAGGAACAGGTCAAGATGGTCTGCTGTGTAAGTGTCTCATGATCAAAGAGTCTTGTTTCCTATATTTTCAAATGTTATGTATCCATGTGTTAGGATGTTTTATGTGAAGTAAATCAGAGAGAAATAACCACAACTTTTCTGATTCCCTTAAGTAACAAATACTAAGCCTGTCACAATTTGCTGTGTGTGACTATGCAAAAACAGTATGTTTCCTATTTCTTTTATTTTTTGTGAGCCGGGAATCTCCCTCTGTTGAATGAATCACCAGAACTTTATTTTAATAATAGGTTTTTTCTAAAAGTTGAACTGGGTAAGCTAAATACTCTTAACATTGTCCAGCAGTTTAAGAATGGAACTGAAGGCTGTAAGAAAAAACTGTAACAGGATATATTTTGTTTTAAAGGCTTGGCACCACATATCCCAAATACATTCCAAAGTGAACTCTGAAATACCAAAAAAAGTCACAATAAAGAGAACTCGAAACTCAGTCCCTCAAACCTTTTCTTGCAGATAATTTTGGTGATGTGGGGTCATGTATCCAGAGGGTCACCTTATGCCTCCTCTGCTTTTAACCCTTTGCATATCTTTCTCTTGACACAGCAAGAATCCATTTATATGAGTCAAAACACTATGATTAATAGAACAGCATGACATATAGCATAAGTTCATGGGGCCAAGCAGACCTTTGTTGTAAGTGTGTGTCTGACAGTGCTTCCCAGGGTACACAAAATGTTCATTAATGAGGAGAAAAAGAATGAGACACTTGCTTTTCTCATTATTGTTGGCTTCATGGCTGTTATTAAGCATAATTGTCCATCAGTGTGCTGAGGTGACTAGGGAATAGATTAATGTTTCTTTTGTTGTGCAAGGTTATGAGAAAGTTGAGGATATGCTCCATTTGAGGGCAAGTCTTCAAGATGTCCATCACACAGATAAAATTCTGAGCAAATTCCTCTGGCCTTAGAAAGCACCTAAAAATTCAGTTTAAAGAGCTCCTCCTTTACAGACTGGAGAATGCATTACTAAGTCAGGTTGTGAAAAACAACAAAAAATTTTGTATAAGAGATTTGCCTGACTTTTCTCTTTGTTACCAATACTGCCTTATACAGAAAACACTTCTTCCCTACAATGGTTATTAGAATACACAGCTATCATGCAATTGAGAGGAATGAATACACTGTGCATTGCACCTGGAGGTACTGGTCCATTATGATTGCAATAAGAAAGGTGCTGGGTAAAGGGGATTTTAAATCAGCATTTATTAGGGTTAGCATTTTAAAGAGAGGGTGATAGAGATGACCTTTCTTCCCCTCAGGTTCTGGAAACCCTGAGTTGTGCAATGCCAAACAGACTTCTAATCAGGATGAGGAACCCTGGGCAGAGCCCATCCATGGTAGAGATACCCCAATTTGGTAATTAGAACTATTTTTTAAAAGTAAACCACTTTACTCTTCATTTCTACTGTCAAACAAAGAAGATATGCTCGTGTGAACCCTCACTGTGAGTTAAAGGCAAGGCCATGCAGGCAGTGTAATCACTGGCACTGAGTGGGAGCTGCCTTCAGGCTTCTCTTTTAGAATTACTGTGCAAGTTTATTTTACAGGCAAGGGATGTGAGCAGCTCAAGATGAGTCTGAAGACCATGCTGTATGTGCCACACAGCCCTGCAAGCTCTGCAGGGGTCTGTGCCTGCTCAGGTTAGTTGTGGCATGGGTCACTGACTCCCCAGCTGCAGTGGTGTGCTGGTCAGTGTCAGTACATACAGTTATGAAGGTACACTCACATACACTCCAGGAAAACATTCACAAGGCTGTACAAAATCATGCACATTGAACAGTTTAGATACAAGAGAAATGCCTTTTTTATACTCTAAGAGGGCTTTTTCCCCCCCATTTACTCACTGGTCAAAAATAGATGAAATGTCAGGGTAAGCTTAACAGTTTACTGGTATTGGAGAAGGTGATCCTGCTTTTCCTTGCTTCATTTCAGATTGCTGCATATTCACCTTCTTGCTCGTGGACCTTTCTCTAGTGACCTGGATGAGCCAGTTCAGCTTACTGACCAGGCAGAAAACTATACACTCCATGTGTCTCTCACCCCTGCTGATTAGCTTTTTAGTCAATTAAGGAATTGAATGGGCAGAAGACATAGTATTCATTCATAAAAGAGCTGGCATATGTAGATCATGGGGAAATTTACTGCTAAAACAGGGAAAGGAGAGTGTGGATTTGGGGTTGGGGTTTTTTTTGGCAGCTTGCTAATAGATTAGCTAACCTCACCTAGCCTAGCTGCATTATAAGCCATCTTCTTATCCACACACCCACTACCCTCCATATTGGGTTACAGATGTGAGACCTCAAGATGAAGAGAAATAAATTTTAATTATATCAGTGTTGCAGCTTACAATACAAAGAACATAGCATAAGATGCCTGTTGTGATTTTCTTAATAACTATGTATATTTGTTTATGTAAACACTTTATTATTACACTTGCTGTAATAATAGCACAGTAATATTGCCACTAGGACTTCCTAGTAATAATTTTTATTCAGATTTTAAGCAAGATATTAGCAGAATTTTAAAAAGAAACAGAACAGGATAGTAATGCCTTTTTTACAAACTGAAAAAAAGCTTTGACAAGATGTTAGCTTCCTGAAAGTATACAATTAGATATACCCCCCCCCCCCTTTTTTTTTTTGTAAGAAAGGCCCTTTTAATCCCTTATTTTCAATTGCCATACTTCTCATTTGTGTTTTCAAAATACTCGAATTTTTAATTTTCTTATCAGCTCCCAGGCTCACTTTGTTGAAAAAGATGCTTCACGTGAGAAAGTTAAGAATTTCTTGTCTAGACAATCTGGAGTCCAGGAACTTTCCCATTGATTTCAGAGAGATGTTTGGTGTGCTAGCTTTACAGGAGCTGCATGCATTTGTCATCCCTGATTACCAGTTTTTTTTTCTCAGGTTAGTAACTAGAGAACATTTTATTAAAATGTTCCTCATTTTGTCTGTTATTGTAATATTCCAGAGAAGCTCATGAAAGCACAGAATAGTTCTTAGTAGGCGAGTACAGCAGCTTAATCCCTTGACTGGTGGAAGCAGAGGAAAAAAAAGTCTAGTTTTGAGTCAGAGCTTGAATTACTTTTTAACTAACATTGGGAATAAAGTTAACAGTGAAACCCATAAATGTGTTGTTAATTCAGGGGTTATAGAACATACACATGATATCAGGTGTGCTTTGAAGGATACTGAACACCAGAGGAGGTACTTAGGTGTGACAGCACCACTTATTCTTTTAATCTTATAATCTGACTATCCATCTCACGTCATTCTACCCCTCACTCGTCAAGACTCACACTGCTGGCTGCCATCTCCAGTCCTGGCAGCTGTGAGACATCTTGTACTTATGCTCTTAACCACTCAGTGATCCGGCACACCAGACATGGCCAGTCTCTGAATTCTTTGATACAGCAGCCAGCTGTGCTTGATGAATGGGGTCATGGAGAAGGGAAGAAGCAGCAGTACTGCTGCCAACATGCATTTCCCTTTGTGGAGGTCCCCCATTCAAAGAAGTGCTTAGTAGGTGGTACACAGCTGCACTTCAATGTCATAACACCCACAGTCCAACACTACAGCATCTTTCTTGTTGCGTTACCCCAAGAAGCATCACTCTCACCGTGTATGGAGAGCAGCAGTGGGTCTTACATGTGGGAAAGAAAGAAACATGAAAGGTCTACCTCCCAGGCAAAGAAATTTGCTTATTCAAAAGAGTAAGCAGAGGCTCAGAACTTCCCATGTACTATAGACTCTCGAAAAATGGGAGTGTCCTCAATTACCATTACACTGTCTCTTTATTGCTTGCACTCTCTTTCACTCACTATTACACCACCTATGAAACTCAATTTCCTTCCAAGTAGAAAGGTGGGGATGGTCACAGAATGGGTGAACATTTTGAGTGACTCTTGAGCCAGGCTCAACTGGTTTATGGCAGGTGAGATTTGAACTCAGATAATTACAAAAGCTACTAGCATTTCTTCTTACTAACTGTTATATGCTAGTGTTATTGGACTGAACCACCAAGAAAAGGTTTTCAGGAAAAAAACAGTATTTTTTGTTAGACCAACAAGATAGCTGCAAAGAGTATACACACCTTTGGGGCAAACAAATCAATTTCTAACTTTAGACATGAAGAAACTGCAACAGGTCTAACAAATCACTATTTCCTCTGCAGGATGATAATTCTCCTAGTCTACTTCATGTGCTTCCTCACTGTGTGCAGTGGCTTCTGTCTTATCTTTTTCAGGAAATATGATTGAGGGGTGATTAATGGGTTCTCTGTGAGGACTTACACTGCCTTTTATCATTCAAAACCTGCTGTGGTCAATTTGCAAACAGTAAAAGAGAGGAAATTATATTAAAAGCTGTACATATGCTTGTATAGCTTTTAGAATATTTTCATGGTAGCTGGCTGCACTGGAAGATTGCAGATGCATTTTTGAAAACATGCAGAAAAACAAAATCCTGGCTAGGTAAAAGAGAAATACATAAAATCCTTGCAGCTCCTTATTTCTGCTCTAGGCAACCCTGTGAATGATGTGGTGTGAGATGCCTTTGTAAAGCAAACTATTTGAATGAGAAAAAGATGCTATGACCTAGCTGCTTCTAGACATCTCTCCCAGAGATTTCCATTGGGAAGATGTGGTCACAGTGGACCCATTTGTCATGTTCCTCTATCTGTTATGTACTAAATGGTTAACAACTCCATAGATTATCACAAAGACTACAGAGGTAAAAATTACAAGCCCAGACTAAAGCTAGTGAACAAATCTTTCTTTTACAAATGCATCTAATTAATTCAAAAATCTAGGAAAGATAGGAATGTAATGAAACCCCTAATAAATCTAATAACCCCCCAGTACATGTAAAGAAATCCCAAGATTTTTCAGTTTCTTGGACCAGAACATTGATTACCTGTTGCAGTTATCAGACTGTTCAATTGTTCTTACAGTTAGTTTTCTTTGTATCTAGCCTAGAGTTTGCTTGGAGTAAGTTTTTCTCATACTCCTCTCAGTGAGCCTGAAAAACAACTCTTCACTGTTTCTATTAGGACTTAACATTTTCTTAACTGCTGTACTTAATAGTTGGCTGCCTTTTTTTTTTTCTTAGGCAGAGCAAGCTCGTATTATTTCAACTAGCATTATAGGTTATCTTTTCTAAACCACTTCCTTGGATTCTTTCCAATTTATTTGTATTTGAGCCTGACTGCAAAAAATGTATGTCCATTATGTTCGTTCACAGAGCCCTCTTGAACAGATTTCAGAGATAAGGTTTTGTCTGGAATGTCATTTTGTTAACTTGTGCAACTCCTACATTTTCTTCACTTTTTACTGTCTTTGTATCCATTGTCTTCCTGTTGAATACAATCCTCACATTTGTATTTCTTGGTTGGGGGGGAGTGATTATTTTTGATTTCAAATCATTTCACCCATCTGGAAAGATCACTCAGAATTGCAATTTCGTCCTATGTACTTTAATATTTTTCAATTTCATAATATTTACATATTTTTGATTTCTCTATAACTGATAGCCATTAATGTGGGAAATCACCAGACCTTGGCTGGATTCAGTTGACATGTTCTCCTAACTGAGAAGATCAAGTAGCTGAAGTTACTCATGACTTCTCTGTAACATCTACCTTCCCAGTTATAAAAGTCAGATCACATTTCTTTAGTTTGGACATGAAAATATTGCATATGGCTATGTAAAAAAAAAAAAAAATCTAAAAAAATACTAAAGTAAGACATACTGTATCAATCCTGTCTTTCCATACTCTGGACGAACCACTTGTGTGAGAAAGCAACTAGATTGTTGTTATATGTTTTGTTACAGAAACATGCAGAGCAGCTGCTTCCTATCACTGTTATTCTACTGCAGTTCTTAAATTGATTAGTAATGAGTTAAACAAAGTACTTCTCTTAATACCAGAGTTTTGCTGATCCATGTTTTCTCAACTACAGCTTTGGTATTTTTTCCAGTCTTCTTGTACTACAATCAGACTTTATGAGCTTTTAAAGATAATCACTAAAACATGCAAGTGAACTCGATAGTGTTTTAGGAATTTTATCAAATCTAGACATGAATACCCTGTTAAATTCCCTGTTTATTGCTTTTCTGGTCTATATTCCTATACCCATTTTTGTTACTAGTTGCTAGTTGTGTTCTGGATATGGTCTCAGTGAATCTGTTTCTGTGAAGACCATTGCAAAAAATGTATCTACAATTGCAATAATTTTCAATCTGCACAGTTGTAACAAGACATCTTGTTATTCTGCTTCTTCTCCATTTACAAAGCAAAAGCAAGGAATGGTTTTCCTTTCCATGGAAACTATCCAGAACCTGCTTTGATTGATTGAGTAAAAAACTAGAAACTCTCAAACCATGAGCAAGCACTTAATTTCCCAGCATTCTGCAAATCAGAAAAGAATAAACTACATTGCCTTTGAATGCATGGGTTCTGCTTGGTCTGAAAAATGAATGAAGACTTTTGAAGAGAAAAAAAGTTAATGACGTGTTGCATCCTTGAAGTAATATGAATTTGTCATTGATTTATTTAACACAACTCGCAGGAAATACCTGGAAATAAAGGAAGAAATTATGATTTAAATTCAGTGTCCTATATCTGCCTTCATTTTATGGATGATTCAGCAGATGGAGTGACATGTAGATTCAGGCCCAAGAATGTAAGTCCTAGAACAGATCTAGTTTCCCTATGGAAGTTTTTATTTCTACGAAAGGGACTCAAGATAGATATCCTGGACAACTGGCATATCAGCAGAGAAAGAGTATGACAGACATGACATATGGCCAAACACTGCTTGACTGTAAAAAGCATTCATTTGATGTTTTTAAATTGTAGTTACATTTATTTTGAAAGAAAATTGTATTTTATAGGTCTCTCATTTGGAGTATACTTTCATAAAAGGGGTAAAAGCAAACATAATGGAAATTGTAACACATTAAAAAAGTTCAGTCCACTTTTGAAGGAATTTTGCAAGTATGCAAGTTTTGACTTTAAAAAAAAATGTCTAGAGCCAAATCTTTCTTTAGTTAGCCTCCAAGACTCCCACTGGCAGCTGTGAAAATTCTGGACTGAGGAATAAAACATGATCAGATGCTTTGTTTGATCCTAAAAGGATAAATGTTTGAATTTGGGTTTGGATTCTATTTTCTTCCCTTAACATAAAAAGAAATCTACTTAATAGAAACATAGAGAAGTAATTCAGCACCCAAGAATATCTCTGAATTCATGTAACTGTTAAGTGAAAGCTGGACAAATGATTAAAAGGGCTTGACTCCTACTACAATGCCAAATGCTGACTTCAGACTCCTTTACAAGATGTATTATTATTAAATACTGTATGACCATTTTCCAAATTGGAAAACTACTATAAAATTAAAAGATCTAAAGATGTATCTGATATATTCAAGGAAAATAGCCAGATTAGAAAGTACCACATGGGCAATCTGGTTAAAAATCTTAAACGCCTCTTTTTTTTCTTTGTTAACTACTCACACAAGAAGCTACATCCCTGCCAGGTATTTAGGGACATGCTTCCTCTTGAGCACTGCTTGGTGATTTAGGGCCCAAGGGTTTAAACCGTAAAAAAGAAACTAAGACATAATTAAGTGCTATTTAATAGGCAACATATCCACAACTTTAATAAAGTTGTGTACAAACTAGATTTTTAGCCTGCACTGAATTTTTGAAAACAAAGTTTTATAAAAATATTCTATAATATAAACTGGAAACCTTGTATCTTCAGGAAAGCCCTTCTCATTTAGTTCTATATTCTTGTTCTAATCAAATGCCTTTTACTTTGAGCAGCTCAGTTCTGTTTACCATTATGATAAGTACACATTTTGCAACAGCTTACTATTTTCTAAACTGGAAAAACTTGTGGGGTGAAGAAATCTTTGCTTTCAGCTTTTGCAAAATGTAAATATAAGCAAAACACTTTACATTACTGACATGTTTTGATCAATAGAAAGAATAAAAATAAAGCTTTTATTCTAACCATATTCTAAAATACGAGCATGAGTTTTATGAACAAGCAAAACTTTAAGGAATATCCGAGAGAATTCATACATTTAAAAGTAAGTTGACATTTGCAAAACTCTGTTTGCTATACTTTGTTGAAACATGGGCCTATTCAGCACCTTGTAGCAAATATTTCTATAGCACAAGAGATAAATCTTAATAAAATTATGCACGCTATCCAGTAAACAATCCTTGACTGCAGAAAAAGTATTGACATTGTAAATATATGCTGAAATATACACAAATTTCTATTAATAAATCACTTTTAAAAAGATAAACAATTATACTAATTTGTCTTCCTAAGACATCTATGAATGAATCAAATAGAAATTCGTTCAAATACAAGTACATATAACACTACATTACTTAGGGTTTTTTACCTAACTCCACACTACCACTATTTGGAGTTCCTTATTTTCTAAAAAGAAAGAAAACCAGTGAATACATTATTTGGAAAATATTTTTTTATTATAAAATGTACAGTATATTGACCTTAATATTATAAAACACTGTAATGTATCAGAGTCTTGTAAAGACCAATAATTTATAAAATGAGACCAAGTTCATTGTTACTCTTTCTAGTCTCATAGTCAGATTAAAAAATACATATAAAATATATAATGAATTAATTGACCATATAGTCCTTAGTAGCTGGCAAATGTATGTTCATATGTTAAGGTAGCTAATCTCTGCATGTATTTTTATTAAAATAGATCACTCTTATTTGCTAATTTAGTCCTTGATTTTGAAGAGTTGATAGAAGCATGAACAGAAAGGTTAGCAATATTCTATAAGCCTAGATTATGTAAAGGCACTGCAGGGTATAAAAAAAATTATCTTTTACTAAAGTACTTCTATCACTGCAGCTCACTTATTAACAGTTAATACTTCTTTGGTACTTTTAAGGTGCTTGTTAGAACAAGAAATAGCTTTGGACTATTGACAATAGAGTACTTTAGGTCACAGATGCTATTGGATAGCATGAAAAACCACATTACACTGTCTTAACAATTTAAAGACCTTTTTCAACATGTTAGTCTTCTTAGTTCCAGACTTACTGCCATACTGAGTACAAAAGAAATGCAGATTAATTCTTTTTTTTCTCTCTCCTTAGTCATCATTGCAAGCGGTACTTTCCTCATTGCACTCGTTTGGCAGTGACTTGAACACCAGTATCCAGACAAAGGCACTTGTTTTAATATTAGAATATGTGTACGTAGGTCGTTTTGGAATCACTGCCTAGTATATTTTTAGCAGTGCATTTATAGAAGCCTGCATCCCTTTGAGTGGACTGCTGGATGACTAACGACCCCTGAGGATGGAGGAATTTGTTTCCATACAGACGGGATTGAGCTCCTGTTGTCAGATGTGATTTATCTGGAAGCTCCCATGTTATTTCTGCTTTAGGAATCCCAATGGCCATGCAGTTCAGTTTAACTGAATTTCCAAGTCTGGCATAAATGACAGGTGCTGGCTCACTGGTGATCCGAGGAGGATAAGCGATCACAATGACAGGCACAGTCATAACAGAAGTGCCATACTCTGTTGACACTTTGCACAGGTAAGTGCCCCTGTCAAATACAGAAGCCTCACGCACTGTCAATGAGCCATTTTCCATCAGGGAAAAGCGACCCACAGCCTGGGGGGCATCCATAACCATACCATTGGGCAGTGTCCAGGAGATCTGTGCCCGGTGGCTTGCCTGGGTGATGCAATGAAGCTGCAGAGTCTCTCCATTGATGATGCTCACCAGGTTGTTGTACTGGTTGCTAATTTCTGGCCTGAGTCCCACCTTCAGGAAGACTACTCGTTCCACATAACCTCCTGGGTTTCTGGCTGTACAGCGGTAAGTCCCAGCGTCCCCAGCAGATAAACTGCTGATATGTAAGATCCCATCCCTCTTATGGTAAAACCTGTGCAGGCGACTGCCACTCAGCACTTCGGAGCCATTGGGAAGGATCCAGCTCGTGCTGGGTTTGGGGTTCCCCTGGACTGAGCAGTTCAGATTGATGCTGTGCCCAGCAATGGCAGTGATCCTTTCACTGACAGGGTCTCTGAAGGAGGGTTTCTCCAAATGGTCTGTGATGAGGAGCTGCACAAGCAGCCTGGCCTCCCCGCCTTCGTTCCGCGCGATGCACACGAGCTGCACGGCGTCCGTCTGCCTCACCCCTCTGATGTCCAGCGTGCCATTGCGATGCACAGTGATCCTGTTCCCATAGTAGGGAGCTGGTAAGACTACTCCTTCTGGAAACGCCCACAACACACGCGGAGCAGGGATGCCCTCGGCTTTGCAGTCAATAAGTTTTCGGCTGTCTCTGATGGCTGTCTCCCTCACAGATGTTATTGCACTGAGATGACCATTGATTCTGGGAGGCTGAACATCAACATGGATCCAAACGATCTTCCGATCCTCTCCAGCACTGTTCCGTGCTACACAAGTATAGTTACCACTGTCAGACCTCTGGGCCTTTTGGATGAGGAGGGTGCCATCTCTGTATATCTGGTATTTGTCAGATAAGGCAGGAATTGGCCTGTTGGTTGGGGAAAGCCAGGTCACTTTGGGAGTGGGTTCTCCTTTGGCTTCACATGCTACTGTGACAACATCACCATAAGGTACATTAACATTGATGTACGTTTTGTTCCTGATGGTTGCAGGCTCTGCCACCACTTTGACCCGCACTTTCATTTCATCCTTCCCAATCTGGTTTTCAGCATAGCAGGTGTAGTCCCCTTCCTCTCTCAGCCCAACATCATTGAAGTACAGGGTTCCATTGTCGAAGACCACGTATCGCTTCGTCCGGCTGCCGCTGTCATCCGACTGCATGAAGGTATTGATCATGCTGCCATCTGGAAGACCCCAGGAGATCTCTGGGTTTGGCAGACCTGTGGCTACACAGTCAACTTTCAGGTCCCCTCCGTACTTGACCTTGTGGTTATTCTCATTCTTATGTTCTATTTTTGCTGGTTTCATCATCACATTCACTTTGAGGATGACGTAGTCATCCCCTATCTGATTGCGGGCCACACACAGATAGTCCCCTGCATCTTTGTCTGTAACTGAATGAACAACCAAAGTCCCATTGCTGAATACTTTGATTCTAGTCTCCAAAGTGCTGTAAGGAAAGAAAAAAGAACCTAACATGAGCTACAAAATCACATCTTGGGTACAAACCACAGAAAGAAATCTCTAGAGGGGAATAACAACTCAAGAGCATTAAAAAGAAAAATAATAGCAGAGGAAAATTGATATTGTTAAATGATTAGATGGGCAGAAATTTCCAGAATATTCACCACCAAAATGCGAGTGAAAAAAAAATTCTACTCACTTGTAACCAAGTAATTCTGTTGTTTTTAATGACTTTAATACTGTTTTTGACCATTAAACATCCACTAAATACCAAATTATCTTGGTTTTGACTCTTCTGACTACATGTACATTGTTCTATAACGTTGAAATACGAGATCTCTGAATGATATAATCCACACGAGGCTATATGAACCATAATGGAGTCTGGTACCTGGGTCTTCAGCTAAAAACAAATAAAGATGAGGAACTTCCTCTGGCCTTGAGTATAAATATTAGAATTTAGAAGAGTCGCATTGAAGCAAACTGTTGCTAAGCTTTGAAATAAGGAAAAAAAGTTTCCAGTTATGCTATAAAAACTATTAGTCCTTTCCCCTTCACTATGGAATTGGTGTGTTGTGGTCAAAACCAACTTTCTCAGTAGTCACAGTTTTCTCCCCAAAGAAGATCTCCAGTATTTGAAAAGCAGCCCACATAAAGATCATGAAGGAAAATGCAAAAGAAATAGTGTTTTTTTACTACCACTATAACGCATAAAAAGCAGTCTGGATTTTGTGCTATCTACAGATTACCTAAATATATTTTTGTCAATATAAAAATTATGACTATGTTCAGCTGTGAAGGAAGTTGTGCCCAATTACGTATTTTAATTACAGTGCATTTCGTGTCTGTTTATAGTGCTCAAAGGTGAGCTGTGAATAATTTATAGCACAGAAACTTGTTTTCAGCCACTTGTTAGGACAGTTATTGTAGGTTTGTAGAAGTGATATTTTACTTGATATTGCAAACATTGGGAGACGTATTGTTTTAGGCGTTTATATGCAACCAGGTTTGCACAGACCTTATTGTGTGGTAACATTCATTTATACATGACAATAAAATGATCGTGTTTGTTTAAATAGTTATAAATTGATTTATTTGCCCTGTATTTACTGTGTGTAATGATATGCCTAAGAGATAAAATTCAATGATTTCTTTTCTCCTGGGCAAAAGCAGGCACCTGTACAACATTATTCAGACTAAGCACATCAAAACAAGCAGTACACAAGCTGTGTATCTGGACTTTTTACTATGTTTACAAGTGGCTGTAAAAGACAAATAGTGGCAGCTTATCCTAAAAACTTGAAGCTAACTTTTCAAGAGTAATACTGCTTTCAAGAAAATGATGCAAAGATATAACTTGATTATATTTTGATATAATTACAAATTCCTTCTTAAGGATTGTGTGGATCACTCAAAACCCAAAGAAGTCAGGAATGAAACTTGCACATATATGAGTGGGCTTTTCTCTAAGTTCATTTAAACTGCAATTTACCTGCTACACCCCATATAATAATATACCTGTGAAGTGAATCAATCATCCTTTTGGAAGGCAACCTCCACAATATCCGAGGCCAAGGGTCACCAGAAGCACTACAGTCCAAATGCAGGATGCCACCGTATGTTACATCTGTTCTCTGAGGAGAACTCCCAGTGATCTTAGCATTGGATGTGTGCTTCTTCACATGGAGTTGCACTGCTCTCCTGGCAGCTCCCACCATGTTAGCAGCAATGCACTCGTAGGTCCCACTGTCCTTGGGGGAGACGTTGCGAATGTAAAGAGTCCCATTGGGAAAAACAAATAAATTCCCATTGACAAACTGAGAAGGTCGGACTTGTGTGCCATCAAAGACCACCCAGCGGATGTTGGGAGGAGGTGCTGCTTTGGCAGTGCAGTGGATGTAAATACTGCTACCAAGGGGCAAGGAAATGTTCTCTTGCTTGTCCTGCTGGATGATGGGGGGTAAGGCTGCAATGTGCAGCCTCACTGCAATGCTGTCAGCTCCTGCAGCGTTGCTCGCTACACATTTGTAAACTCCTCGGTCTGAAAAAGTTGCTTGCTTGATAGACAAGGTTCGATTTTCATGAAGCATTATCCTGCTTTCTGTGGCTGTGACTGTCTGCAAAATCTTCCTGTCTGGGAAAATCCATGAAATTAGTGGGCTCGGAGTCCCACTAGCCTGACACTCCATTGCTATGGTCTCTCCAAAGTAGACCGTGACATCTCGATAGCGGGAAAGTAAAATTTTGGGCTGATGGGCTACAACTGTGAGCACAACAATCATTTTATCTACACCATGCAGGTTCTGAGCTGTGCATAAATACTGTCCACGGTCCTGAAGCTGAGCATTTCGGATAAGGAGAGTACCATTTTTCCAGACTTCAAACCTTTGTAACTTGCTGTTGGCTGTCATTAGAGCTCCTGTGAAGGTGAGAGGAAAGAGAAAGTCAAAGGGTTTAAAGTGTACATTATTGCATAAAGATGTCTTAAGTTAGATTTTAGGTTTATTCAACACCAATTTCGACTTCAGAAGGTCCATATGACATCCTCTCCATTGCTCAAATTTTAGTCTTTGTTTCTATTGCAGAACCAACCACTAAATGTGAACAGTGTGGAAATTTTTGAAGGCCTTATGTTTCAGGATCCCTCTAAAATCTTCATGTAACTTGTCTGTTCTTTTTGCATATGGAGATGACATACACATCAATATTTAAGGTTGCAATGTTAATAAACCCATACTCACAAGTATTTCCATAATAAATTCTAACTGTTATGAATAAGCAGAGTTGTCTGCTTTTAACAGACAAAAATTACTCTTCAAAAACAAACTCATTAAATGGTAGAGGTTTTCTTTTACTACAAGAAACACTGCAAATCTATTATTACTTGTAACAATTAGTCGCAATTAATAATTTTCTCTACAATGATTATTAAGTGACAAGAAGTCTTTTTCAGTATTTTGAACTACTCCTGTGATCACGTTGCATTTCTGTGCAATACTCCTACAAACCATGTGGAAGAACATATTTTTCTCTGTCTTACCTGTAGAAACTTTTGTCCAAGTAATAAAAGGCTTGGGTTCCCCAACTGCATCACAAGGGATAAAAGCATCTGCTTCAGCAAGAATGGATATGCTCTGAGATCCTTTTGTAATAATTTTAGGTCTTTCTCCGTGTACCCTAAAATTAGTGGAAGACTGAATCACAGATGAATTGTGTGGCTTAATGCCTCCCACGTAAGGAACAGACAGAAATTTTTGATGATGATGATGGACACTTTTAAAAGGATGAACTGTAGTGATTATTTGTGGTTTTGTGCGATGAGAGAGAAAGGCTGGAGGGGTAATCTTGAAAATCATTGGTGGTGATGTAGTTGTTGTGGCATGTGGCATTGGAGGCACTGGAACAGCTGTAGCTTTCTGCACTGTAATCCCAGTAGGTAAGACCTGAGCAACCTTCTTCTCAATTGTGCCTTTTGGTGCTAGTTGACTAGGAACATCTGGTTTAGGATGCATATTTAAGTGAGGGAATATCCTTGTTCTGTTGAAAAGGAATGGTATTCTGGAACCAGGGTAATAAGGGATCAGTTGACTTGGTAGCCTTCCGGCTGTGCCTCTGTTATCTGGAACGTGGTTATTTCCAAAAAATCTTGAATTAATATTGTATCTGTTCTGACCCTGATTACTGAACTTGTTTTCGGTTAATGGATTTGTTTTGTTAAATGGTGAGGCTTGTGTTGGGGTAGTTGTTTCCCTCTGGGAAACAGAAGTTTTTCTGTCCTGGATGGTGTGTGCTGCATATGCTGTTATCTCTGGTTTGTTTGTGTAGTGAAGTGGGCCCTGTGTCACAGGAAGCTTCACAGTGCCTCTTACTGGAATGTACTTTGGAGGCACAGCAGGTAGTCTTTGGTTGATGCTTGGTATCATTCCAGCAGGTGGATGGGGAAGATTTGGATTTAGCAGTAAACTGTTGTTTGACTTGCTACTATACAACTCTTTGAATTGCTTCTCTCTTGACTGTATGCTAATCCTGTTTTCGTTTGAGGAAGGAGTAGGGTGAACATTCTGTTTTGAGGTCATCACTATTTTGTCACCACCTGCTCCAACTTGTTTTGCCTCTGGGAACCTTTCTTTATTGAACGCATTACTCTCCTTGGTGGTATAATGAAGAGGATGTGAAGTGCTTGAAATGGAAGGGGGAAGAGTGACAAGTTTTATAAATGGAATAAAAGCAGTGGATGTAACAGGCAGCTTTTCCGTTGTCTGTGAATGATGAAACACATGTAACATAGATTCCTCTCTATCCAAGGAAGATGGCTCTATCCCAGCCTGGGAAGTAACAGATTTCTCTGTCTCTGTAACTGGAAAAGTCTGAGTTTCTGCAGTGGTGAAAGAGGAGGATAAAGTAATTGTATCATATTTCTGAGATGGCTCAGCTTTTGCTGGTGTTTCTATAGATACTGTGGGCTTCCATGGCTCCTTTGAACCTGAGAGGTCCTTAAAAACTTTGACTGTGCCAACAGGAATATTTAAGTCACTCATAGTGGGATATGCCAGCTGGAATGTTCCAGCAGTTGTTTCATTAACCACAGCTTCTAAGTCAAATAGGTTAGGCTCTTCTTCAGATTTTGGTTTTGTTGATAGTACTGAGCTGTTCCTATATGCAGGAGAAGTTGTTGTCCTTGATTGTTCTGCCTTATGATCCACAGTTTTAGAATCTGCTTTCGTGTCCTCGGCAGAGACATTGTCTAATGAGTGGTATGCTGGCACTTCACTTTGCTCTGGTTTCAGAGGTACACTTAACTCTTTTGTGGGAAGTGCATCATGTACAGCATATGATGATAAAATTGTGAAGGGTGCAGTCACTGGAAGTTCCAAGGTTTCAAGGCTAGTAGGGTGTGTCACATGTTTATGTTCAGGTGGAGAAGTAGTAGGCCTAAAAGAGAAAGTTGTGATCACGTCTCTGATTTTTGTAATTTTCTCTGTGACACCTGAATCAGGGATTAATGGAGTGGATTCCATATGCTCCTCTTTCCTAGCCTGTATTTTGAAGTTTTTAAGATCAGGCCTTTCAAGAGCTGCAGAAGAAGATTTGGTAACAGCTTCAATTTTAGATGTCCTTGGAATTACAGGTATTGTCTCTGTGGTTAAAACAACATGGGGCGAAGGCTTTGGTCTTTGTCGGATTCTGTTTGGCCTTCTCCTTCTCCCATAAGGCCTTTTTCTACCCTGCTGAGTAATACGTGAAGGCATGGCCTTTCTGTATGGAGCTGTTGTGGTGGCAACAGTGGTCAATCTAGTGATGGAAGAAGCCGTTTCTAACCCATCTGCTGTTTTATGAGGAGCATAAGCACTATGCAAAACGAAAATGGGACTTTGTTTTGGAATAGCCAGGTTTCTATGTTCCTCTGTCTGAGAATTGTCTGCATAACTGCTGGATGTGCTTTCTTGAGTCACTGTATTCCTGTGAGCTTCTTCTTTACTCTGAACCCTGATGGGTGTGACAGCTGGAAAACTGTTACTTAAGTCTGCTGTTTTTATATGACTTGTGGATGTTTTTTTGCGCTGGTATCTTGTATCATTGCTCTTTTCTCTAACAAATGGAAAAGTAGATGAAGAAACAGTAGTAGTATCTACAGAATCTGTTGGGATAATCTCATCAAACTGAGAAGAAGCCGAAGTTGTGGTGTCAACTCCAATTGGGCCCACTTCATTTAAGTTCAAGCTTGTCTCCAAGGTGCTATGAAGATGCACAGTCTGAGACTCAGCAAGGAGAGTAGCATCAAGTGGTAGCTCAGCAAAAGCAGAATTTTCTTCAGATATAGAAGATACAGTTTTATCTACATTTTCCACTGTGAATAAACTGCTCTGGGCATTAGGAAAGTTTGTCACAATTTGTTTGGCTAGAGGTTCTTCAGTAAGGGAAACTGAATCATCCATCCTGGCATCAAGATGCTGTTCCCCTTGCGGTTGCGGAGTTGCAGAGACAGGAGACAAATATGGACCTGATAAAGCAATTTCTACAGTGTCTACACTTGCAGGTGTTTGTAAAGCCCTGTGGTTGGAGAACGGTTCAGTTTCTGACTGTATTAATACAGACTGGACTGAAAACACTTCCGTGTCCTGTGAAACAGTGACTGAGAATTGCTCATCTTCACCCACAGGTGATGCATCAGCAGAGGAATCCACCACATCAGCTCCTGTCTCTGAAGGCGGAGGGCTGGCTAAAGGATAAGGGCCAGGAGTAGTTTCCTGCACGACTGATGGCAGTGAAGTTGTAACAGAGATGGTTGGAGCTGTTGTTGTTCTAGGAAGATTCTTCCCACGGACCTTTGCCAAAATGTCAGCCCAATGCTGTGGATTAATCTGTTTGCTTGCCACATTAATTCTCCTTCGAGATTCAAATACTCTGCGACCTTCTGCAACATTGATGTCTTGGGTTTCATCAGTACTTTTCCAGATTTTCATTTTCCTTCTGCCCTTCTTCCCTTTTTTAATTTGAGCCTCTGGAACTTGGTCACTCTTTTGTTTAAAAGGTATTTCCCAGTCTTTTAGGCGGTTCTTCCTTCGTGGGACCTCCTCCACCCCTTCTGCCCCTGATCCCTCTTCATCATCTGTGACCCGCCCTCTTGCTTTGGACAAACCTCTTGAGCCAGGGCGCTTCTTTACTTTTATTCGTTTAAATGACCTGTCAGACACCATTTTATTTACTGTGACCCTTACAACAAACTGATCTGATCCCTGCTGATTGACAGCCACACACCTGTAATGGCCACTATCAGTGACATGGCTCCTTGGAATAAGCAAAGTACCATTGGGCAGCATATAGCCTTTTGAAGAGTTTGATAAATCATTGAGAACCTGACTATTTGGGAGAATCCAGCTCAACTGCGGGTCTGGGATGGCAATTGCATTGCATGGCAAAGCTATTGCATCTCCAACGTTTTTTTCAACTCTCACTACATCTGAATCAGCTACCTGAATAGCTGCAGGCTGCACAACAACTCTGTAAGCCATTATGTCCACATCATCTCTCACTTGGGCAATACAGTGGTACACACCTCCATCAGTGTAACTCACTGCTTTGATTATTAGTTGGCCACTACTGAGAATGGAAAACCTACTGTCTTTCTCATTAAAAGGTGCCTGCAGTTTAGTCCCATCTGGAAAAAGCCACTGAATGGAAGGGCTTTCAGAAGCTTTCACACTGCAGCTCAGCTGACACTCTGACCCTTCCACCACAGTCTGTGCTGTCCTTGTGCTCTGATTTTGCTCTATCATTACCCAGTTTCTCTGTGGCCTGGTGGTTTTGGTATGAATTGTCTGAGAAAACACAGTAAAAAAAGATAGCACCACTTTTTTCCCTGTACTCTGGCGCCTGTTTAACTGGATATTTATAAGAGGCTGCATGACCCAGGAAGGCTCGGCCAGTATTTGAGCTTTTACACCTGTGTAGTAAAGAGCATCATAGTCTGAGCCTTGCTTGTACTGATAGCTTATTTTAGGCTCTTTTCTGACCATAAGTTCCCTCTCTAATTTGACAGGTACTTCACTGTAGTAAGCTATAAGCTTCCATAGTTTTTCATAGTTTTCTCGATTCATTGGACATTCAAAATCCAGTGCAATTGTGGCATTTATATCTATCTCTTGAGTCTGGATTTGATTCCACTGAATTTTGGTAGAACCTGTTGGTTTTTTGATTTCACAGTTCAGGTGAACTACATTGCCATGCTCATCAGTCATATTTAGAGCAATGTTCCATGGTGAGGACTGAAGTTCTTCCAGAGGAGGTTCGTAACTGTCATCATCTTCCTCATCTTGAGTACTGCTATTTTGCCTCAGTGAAGACTGAATGACAGGCTTCCTACAGGAAATATCTTTCAGAGTTTGAATATCTTCTTTCTGCAGTTGTTTTGGGCTGCTGCACTTAGCACACAGCTGTCCCCCTTCATAGGCTTTGTCCTTTTTGCATTTTAAAACACCTGCAGAAAAAAAGAAAGGAAGAAAGAAAATAAAAGGGAAAATGAGATAAATAAGCTGAAAAACTCTGTTCTAGAGTTAGACAACTCTCAGAAGTATGAAATAAACTTCATGAGGATTGCATTATGTCACATGACACATAAGGCAAGACACACAGAATGGCATCTTTTTGTTTTAGAGCTGAATGGGCACCCGATCTCAATCTGACCATGATTTCTTCTGACTTTAATGAGAGGGTTGCATACTTCATCCTTCTGAAATTTAGATTCACTGCTTCTGAATTAAATGCCTAGAAACTGAAGTGTGCAGGGCAACACTGAAATCAGTAACAAACTACTCTGGGTATAAAAGTCTGCATTTGTGACAGCCTGACTTGTGCATCTAATGTGAAGAGGAGTGGGACCTTTCAGCTTTCAAAAAAATACAGCTTTTACCAGAGAAATGCTGGACTTCCTCATTAAATAATCCAGGAAGCTTTTTTTTTTTTCCCTCTGTTGATTAAGAAAAGTACTGGCAGTACACAAAATGTTTTACTGTAGATACCAAAATGGACTGACTAGTTCTTGCACTTACAAGCTATTTATCAGCAGGAAAAAAAAAAGGTGCCATTTCTTCCCTCACCTCTGAAGCAATTGTAAACTTTGTAATAATACAAAAAAAGGTAAAGCAGAGAGGGAAAACTAGACCAGGAAATTACAGTCTTGACTCCTCTCTTCTGTCAATGCAGACTGTTGTCTGCAAAGTAACAATCATATATTTATTACATTGTTCTGCTCACTTGAATATCAAATGTTACCTTAGGTATTTAGTTTGGAAGCATATAGTAAAGAAAATTTTTAAAGTTATTCCAGGAATAAGTATCATCCTGAAGAATGAGGGATCTTTGAATGAATGAACAATATACCAGTGGGTTATACGGCAAAATGTCAGGAGAAAGGGAGATGCACAGCAAATTTTCACACCATTATTTAAACTGATGCTTTGCTAGTCTGAAAAATTAATTTTCTTGAAGAGGTGTTACAAATGGAACACACACACACACACACACACACACACACACACACATACATATATAT
>VXBR01008565.1:500779-575923 GCA_013400215.1 Cisticola juncidis
GGGGGCGGGGGTGCGTACAGCGGGCTCGGAGCCGGCGGACAGCGGTCGCGGCAGCCGGCGATTCGCGGGAGTTCGGGACCCGAAGTTTACGGAAAGTTTGTCTCTGGGACCTGGGCACATCCAGCGCGGTTGGAGCGCTCAGATGTGCAGCCACGCTCTTTGTGCGCTCACACACACGTATACACAGAAGAGTTCAGCACATAATCCCTAACCTGGACCGACTAGTTAGGGTTTCTTTCTCTTCCCATAGTGATATGGTGCTTAGAGACATGGTTTAGTGGTGGGCTTGGTTGTGCAGGGTTAATGGTTGGACTCGATGATTCTGGGATCTTTTCCAGCCTTAAAGATTCTATAGTTCTTTGATATAGGTCTCCCATCACAACACAAAGAACCAACCTGACTTTAATCCTTATATTTCATACTGGCACAATTCTGCTGCAGAGAGCTGTATCCTGTCTGTATGTGGAAATTTGATCTCTGCAGTCAAACTCAAGGACAGACACTCCAATAAATGCATATGAACAGAAAATCTCAGAACTGAAATACAGAGAGAATTACAGCAATAGAGGAAAAGACAGGAACTAATAATTAACCAGACAATGTAGACCCGGTCATTAATAGCCTTTTACCTTTAAAATCCATCAGAGAAGCAAACTTTCATTTGAAGTCATTAAATCACTGATATCCCTCTTCTCAATTTCTCTCCACTTCAGTACACAAAAGTAAGCCTATCTCTAGTCCACTGAAAAATGCATGATTCAGAAGACCATGCACTGGTGTCTAATTGGTTCCACTGTGTGGCTTTTTGATGTGCACAATTTTCTGTTCCCTAGATAGGCAGTGTGGCAGTTTTCTTCATCTGTTCTAAAAAGCTGAAGAACTCAGTCTTTCAAAGCACTAAAGAGTTGCAGAAATGAGCGTAGATGCATCTTGAGTCATAAGAATGCCTCTGAGTTTTGATATGGACCTTTCAAATTCCATCTCCAAAGTAAATAAATATAATGAATGGCATTATGTTCAAGGCTGTAACGTAGTGGCAAGTGGATCATCACCAAATTAATAGAAATAATCAGAATCCTAATGGATTTCATTTTTGACTTTGAAACCTGTGAGAAGTGTGATTATTAAAAGGGTTGATGTGGAAACCTCTTCAAATGTTAGCAATAAGCTATTGTCAGAATCTACATGAGTCATATCTTCCAAATGCATTAATAAAGTTTCACTTTCAAAAGAAAAGCTCATTATCCTTGCTTTTAGCTGCAGAACCTTTTTTGTGTTGTGGTGGACAGTTTGATATGGGGGAGGAAATTGGAAGGGGAAAAGTTGGAAAAATCATGGGTTGAGATGAAGACACTTTCATAGGTGAAGCACAAGAAAAGCAAAACAAGGAATTCATTCACTACTTCCATGGACAGGCAGGTGTTCTGCCACCTCCAGGAAAGCTGGGCTTCATCATGAACAAAAGTGAAGGCCAATGCTGTATCTCCAAATATCCCCCCTTTTTGCCTTCCTACCCCAGCTTTATATGCTGAGCATGACACCATATGGTGAATATCCCTTCGATCAGTTGGGGAGTGATCCAAGGAGCAGGCTCAGATGTGTCCCCTGCCAGCTCCTTGTGCATTTGCAGCCTGCTCTCTTAGCACGGCACTGTGAGAAGCAGAAAACACCCAAACACTACACCAGCCTTGATCAGCAGTAAGATAAAGCATCCTTGTCTTTTCCGCAATGCTTTGATCACAATTTTAAAACACAGCGCTATATAAGCTACGCTTAAATAAATTCCAGAATAAAATATTGCAGACATTTAGAAATAACACCACTAACATGATGTTGACTATCTTGAACAAAATTTTTCTTCAGCCAAGCAAATCCAATACCAACCCATATTGTTGTATCAACTCTGTATTAACGATATATGCATCAACAGTTCACAGGGTAAAATCACACTACTTTGACAACAAAGCACATCCAGCTCCAATATATATGTTTACTTTATTGCAAGGTTGGACAATTTTTTCAACGGAAATTACGGGAATGGAAAGTACTAAGGACCAGATTTTTTTAATTGATGTGTAGTAGTTACAGTTAGGGAGTTAGCAATAAAAATTGTCTGTGATACAGAACTTGTAGATGCTACATGTGCTTGGACAGACCTGTGGTCACAGTATTTTTTTTAGTTTTCTACTTTGAGGTTTCAACTGTGTTTCAAGAGGAGGCTTTTACTGGTATCTAGATAGACAGCTGCTGCAGCAGTGTAATTTCTCTGATGCTAGGTTTTCTGGCATCTGGTGCAGTAAATGGTTCAAAAACATCTTTACAAACTGTTTCAAGTTTTTACACTGTGTGTAGGGACAGGCAGAGAAAATAAATGGTGAATGAAATCATCCATGTCACTGATATTTGCCATTTCAGCTGTGGTACATACTGTTTACACAGAATTTACAAAGTGATAGGAAAATATTTCAAAGGAACAAGGGAAACCAAGTAGAAATACTTGAACTGTAGGGAGTACCAAGTGAGTTTCTGATAAAGCCATTTCTGAAAGTTAATCTGAAGATAAAAAGCTGTTCCCTTGAATAAGATCCTGTTTGTTGTAGGTGGCAGCAAATGACAGGCTTTTGACAGGACTGGGAGACAGCTAAGGGTAAGTCAAGCATGAAAGTTTGAGAAAGGGTATTATTAGAGAGAGCTGTCTTTCTTATTTTCACTGAACTTCACTAATTGTTAAATGCCTTACTTTGTTCAGATTGGCAGTGTTTGAGGGAAAATTCCATCACCACCATTCTCCTTGTGGTCAGTTAGCTCACAGGCTGAGAAGTTACCTTCTACCTTCAGTAAGAGCCAACATCAAAAAAGGGTTTTGGCAAACTACTGTAGCATGACTGCTCTCTCAGAAATGAAATTTTGGGTTTTTTGGGAGCCAGATATCTGTTTCTCTCTTTGCAGCTGCAGTGCCAGTACGTTGCTGTCCTTTGCAAGGGCTCTTCTCTATACCTTTCCTCAGACAACTTATCTCCTCCTTGCTTTCAGATTTTCGTCTTTGTGATGCTTTTGGTTTTTAAAAAATGTTTTGTTTGTTTGTTTGTTTTTCCCCCATGGCTTAGCTGCTCTTAGTGGCTTTAAGCTGAGAGAGTAGATTTAAATTAGCTATTAGGAGGAAATTTTTCACTGTGAGTGTGATTAAGCACTGGAACAGTTGCCCAGAGAAGCTGTTGGCACTCCATCCCTGGAAGTGTTCAAGGCACAGCAACTCTACAGCACTACAGGCTGGGGGCAGAGTGGCTGGAAAGCTGCCCAATGACAAAGGGCCTGGGGGGGCTGGTCAGCACCTGGACGTGAGGAACATTGGAACAGACTGCCTGGGGAGGTGATAGAGTCACAGTCCCTGGGAGTCTTCAAGACATGACACTTAGTGCTATGGTTTAGTTGGCATGGGGGTGTTTAGTAAAAGGTTGGACTTGATGATCTTGGAGATCTTTCTCAACCTTAATGATCTAATGATTCTATTCTATGATTTTAAGGTCAGGTTTTATGGGTCTCTGAGTAAAGTGGTCCGGTAGAAGGATGATCTTTAAGGTCCCTTTGAACTCAACCTGTTCTATTATTCTGTGATTATTCTTCTTGCCTCAGCTTCTGTTTCCTGGTGTATCAAAGTGTACTGCTTTATCCCATGGTTCTTGCTGAAAGAATAGCTGTATGTGGAATAAAACTTCCACTCTTCTTTCCTCCCCTATTATCTCTGTCCAGTGTCATCCTTCTCATAGAGATGAGCTGGGATTCTCTCTCAGTTTCTCTTGTCAAGCAGCCTCATGCAGGAAGGAGAGAGAGCACTGAAATTCTGTTTATTAAACAGGACAATTTTTTTTAAGTTGAAACTGATTCTTTTATTTACTATGGGTCAACAAAGAGAGGAATAGACCATCACGGTCTTGCTGATGAATAAACCTGATGGACAGGTTGACTTTCCTGACAGCTGTCTCCAAAAGAGCAGAAAGAGCCCAGAAGGCTGAAAGTCCCATGAATGACACACATGAAAAAGCAGCAGTTTTTAAATGCCCTCTGTTGGAGCTGGTAATAAATTAACTATTACTTTTACCACTTGGTAGCAAATGGGGGAATAAATTTTTGCAGATGAATTAGGACCTTGTTTAACTTCCAGCAGAAAAATTAGGAGTTCTAGAAAAGTTGATGGACTGCATTCAACTTTATGATGCAGAAAAACAAACTGTTAACTTACAGAAATAATACCCATGTGCTGTCATGACTTGTTCACTACTTGTCTTCAGGCACTGAGTATTTGTATTGGGAGAGCATGCTGGGTCTACTGCCAGTGTCAGTATTTCCTTTATTTACTCTTGATCTTTCACGTGTTTGAACTATAATGCCTGACAAGTTATATCACAGACTAATTGGAGTAAATGCTGATTAACAAGAAATGAAGAAAAAATGAGGGTCAGAAGTGTGGGAGGGAACGCAGTGATAGGCCAAGACTCACTGAGTTATGCAGAAAACACAGGCAACACAGGAGGCAAGAGTTAGCAACAGATGGTGTGAGGGGCTGCCGCAGCCTTGGTGGGCCCTCAGCTGCCATCAGCAAAACAGAACTGTTTCTTGTGCCAGTGCAAACAAAAATGTCCTTGCTTCCAGTGCCTTTGGGCATGTCTGAGGGGTGGCTGGAGCCCAGTGGCTGTGTCTGCATGGCAGCTCCAGACGGGGATTGTATAGCTGTGTTAGCTTGATCCCATGTCTGCCTTTCTGCAGAGTTTGTTTGCTCGAGCACAGCGCTGGGCTAACACTTCTGCCCATCACGTCTCTCTGGACTGACTTGCATCCGGAGACCTTTGAGCACAGGACAGACAAGTGGTGTATACACTGCCACAGCTACACAGGGCTCTTCAGTTTCCCCCAAACCAGTGTAGCCCATTTGTGCCTGGCTTATCTGAGGGGTGACTTGGATGAAAACCCATGGGGCAAGTTTGTTCCTCTTGTTACTTGAGAGAGGCAGTGCTGCTTTACCTTTGTTCTAAATGACAAAGCAAAAGGGCAGGAAATGGTGCAGCCTCTTAAAGTATTAACAAATGAAGGAATAAAGAGGTATTGTGATTTAAAGGATGAATGAAAGAATCTACTGCAATCTGTAATGAGAGATACCACTAGAAGAAATAGGTTTAGTTTCCTTTGACTGTGTGCCAGTATCTCTGTATTCCTCTTATTTCTGTTTTCCCAGTGAAATTTTGTGAAGACGAAGTTTTTCTTTTAACTGCATAGGATACTTCTATCTGATTGTTAATAACCTGGGAGTAATAACATGGAAACTATTGTTGGGCATTTTCTGTGCCAGTTTCACATCTTTGAAATGAAGGTTAACAGACAGATTTTCTTTATGTTGTCAGCTAAAGAATTAGCCAAGGAAAGAAAAATATTTCCCTCTTTTCAAAAAAAGATATGAAATAAAAGAGGTGATGAGAACTTTATTTAATTTCCTTTATTTCCTGAGCTAAGAATTCAACTTTTATTAAAATATTTTTAAAAAGAGTAATCTGTAGCAATGGGCAGTAAACATTCTCCACTTGAGTCTCCTTCAATTTACTGTGGTTTGCACTGTATTATTTGGCATTGAAAATTACAAAAAGTTACTCTTCTTCCTCAGTTTTAACCTTCTCAGACAGTGTTGTTCATTTTATACTGAAGAACAACATTTCAAGTTGAAGAACAAATTCTGTCCTGAGAATGCTGCCAAACTGCTGCTCAGCTGTTTAAGTCCCTTCTGCCAATGAAACTCAGACCCAATACTTGGCTCTTCCCTTTAAGCTCCAAGACTTGCTACACTTTTCTTGGTGCACACTTGAAACACTGCAATGTGTATTTACTTCTTGTTACATCACTAGGAAGCACATATGCCTCCTAGACCAATGAACTTAGTCTCCTAATAATACAGGCTATCCTGATGTACAACTGAGTCCAGAAACTTTACAAGGTCCTCAGCAACACTAATCAGGGCTGTTTTCCCTCTTTCACTGGACAGCTATTCCAGCTCCATTTTTTATCTATCCCTGCATTTGGAAGCACACCCTTGACTGAAACAAGGGCTTCTCCTACCCCCTTGGTATTCTCACACTGTGTATTTTCTGCATCAAAAACTAACAGAGGAATACTTCAGAGTCACTGGATTTTACACAGCTGAAGACAAACCTTGAATCCTGAAGTGAATGCCCAGGTGTCTTGACACTGAATGTATTTCAGCACTAAGACTAGCTGAAATGGGCTTTGTATAGTTGCTGCCAGCTAATTACCAAAACTCTAGGAGAGCTAACAAAACATGCCACAAACCCTGGAGATATAATGAGATTGTTCTGCTCCATCATTTCAATATTTCTACACGCCATAGATACCTTAATGCCCTCTATAAGAACTGAACTGGATGCCGCAAAAATATATATATATTATAGAGGTTAGAGGATTTTAGCAATGAACAGTTTTTTTGATTTACTCACATATAGATTTGCAGAATGTAATTGTTTTATATGTGAGCTGTGTAAATAGAGTAACAGCATGTGATCAAAGAGAGAGAGAAAATATGTTTTCCTAATGCTCTGCCCGTCAGGACAGATAAGTGCAGATTTAGACTATGTTTTGCTGTATTTTACTCAGTTTTATAACGTTTTTAGTAGTGCAGCATCAGACAAATATGTATGATCTGAATGGCTAAATGATGTGGCCAGTGGCCAGAATATTAGAAATCAGTGTTTTTCATATGGCTGCTCTGATAAGCAGACATAGCAAAATCTAGGCTTTCTGCTACAAGCGGCACTTGGAGGCCATATCTAGGAGGAGTTAACATAGATGTAGAGCTGAGTTGAAAGTACTTGGTTAATCTTTTCAGAAATATGTTCTGAAAAATGAAATATAAATCTATTTTTTCCCACTAGTAAGATAGATACATTTAAAAATATTTCTTGCTTATTACTACCACTTTATTTTCTTTAAGCAAAAGAAGTATTACCTCCACTGTATCTACACTACTGAAGTTCTTTTTAACATTTATTTGTACAGACTTAGATTTGGAACTTCCAAGACCAATGGTGCGACCATTGAATCCAGATGCAGGGACTTGGCTTTGCTTCTGTAATTGTTTCTGTTATAAACCTAAAACCCTATTTCAAAGTTCAGAATCTGGTTATAAAGAATGCTTCCAGAATACAATTTGGCATCTAAGATATCAGTCAAGAAACACTTATTGCTAGTTTGATTTCAATGTGGCTTTTTGAACTTAAAGATGTGCCTTGAGAGTTTTATCCATGCTTTCAGACATTGTAAAAAATTCAAATACTTTTGACTAGCAAATGGAAATCATCACATTGTGTTTTGGAATTATAGAATCATCTTTAGCTAAAAATGCTGTAAAAACTCTCAGTGGTCATAAGTTTTTTCTAAATAGTAAAGCAATTACTTCATAGCAGGCTTGCACTAAGGGTAGGGTTCAGCCTCACAATGCTCGAGTGAACATGTTTTCACCTAAAGAAAGGGAGAATTATCCAGCTTCCTCAAGCAGAGCAGCTACACTGTGAATAGTTAATGAGATAAGCTGCTGATTCCAGTTATAGAGTGGAATATTGGTTTCTGTCTTTTTCGGCTCATTACAGATAAACTGAGCCAACCCCACCAGGCTTCTCTTGTGTCAGCTTGTTTGAAGACTGCATGAAGAATAACTTTTCCGCGCTTGGGGAGTGCAAAAATTTTGTCAAAAGCTTGTCAAGATCTTTTATGGATTTTAGAGCCTAAACAACCCTGGGGCATGGAACTGGCTCTTTTCCAAAGGTACAAAATCAGCCTTACAGGCAGTGAGGTCTCTTTTAATCAGATCCTTGCCTCTTTACAGTGGTTGTTAAGTAAGGTGGTGAAGCCCACTTGGCCTGCTGAATTGTTTCCTCTTGGCACAGACTAAGTTGCACCTGGAGCAAAGAAGGAGCTTTCTGGTATCACTGTATTTTATAACCTCTAGCTACTGAAACAATAATATAAAAATGCTTTTCAGTCACCTTACTGAGTGTGAGTAACCTGTAAACTCTTAAAATGAGAGAAGGCTCAGAGAAGATGGGCAAGGACAATGTGACTTAAGTTCAGCAAGCAATGCAAGGTAAGGTTGACCTCTGAAATTGCAAAGAAACTGACTTTTTCTCAACACAAAAGAGGACTGAGGGGTAACCTTTGGTTTAGATAACCAGCTATCAACCAGTTGTTTGTCTCGAACTTCCTGAGTTTCTTAAAAGAATGTGAATGACTTCCTGAGTTTAGCAGACCATCATGGGCGGCGTGAAAATATAGCTCAGGCCAACAGAGAGTATAAAAACAAGACAACTAGTAAAAGAGTTTTGAAGAGAGGAATGAGCTTGACCTGTGGGCCTAATGAGTTTTAGTTGTGAAGTAAAACAACTTCACATCTTGTGAATATCAAATATAGAAGTCAGTTATAAAGAACCCTCGCTGCCAAACAGGCTCATTGTATTTTAATATTTTTATAAGCACTGCTTCTTTCTAATAAGTTCTTTTTTAAGGAAGAGCTAATAAAGAAGTGATGGATTTTGACCTGATATCAAAGTTTCTTGCTTGGAGCAGTGGTGGCTAGCATTAGTGCTCTCCCATTTGTGTGACTGAAAGGAGTTCCATGGTGCCTCCCAGGGATCAAATAGTCTCTGGTATATTAAAATTTATGAGGAGAAGTCAGATGTGTTATGTGTCTCCATAGTAGAAAATAATATGGCCAAGGCTTTTAAGTCGTATTTAGACATTCAGATAAAAGTTAAACCCATTTTTTTTAGGTTAATTTCCCCTTTGAACTAAGGAAATCTTTGGACTTCAGCTTTTTTTTAAAACCAGATACACAACATTTTGGATTGGGAGCTTCACACCATAAGTGTCTGAAGCTGTGGATTTTCTTTCATAGCTAATATTTTAGGTCTTTGGTTGTCTATGATTCTAACAGAAATGCAAATTCTATGATGTAGGTATTAAACAGTCTGCTCTAAGTTGGAAAACAAACTGGGGCTGTCTGAATGAAGTTGTTTTGTGAATTAATAAAGACATTATTTTACCTTGTTCTGTTCAGTTTTCACAGAAGCACAGGACATTCTGAGCTGGAAGGGGCCCACAAGGATCATCAAGCCTACCTCTCCAGCGAATGGTCCGTGTGGAGGCTGAACCCACAAGACCGGCGTTATTAGCACCACACTCTAAACAACCGAGCCAATTAACATTTTCATGTTCTGTAATCTTGACAGTTTTCTCATGGAGGTTCTGAAAGCAGGGGAACAATTTAGGCCAACCAGCAATGGATTTGTTGTTCATAAATAATTTTCATAGAACTAATTTAGATACCTCTGTAGTTTAATAAAGCACAGGATCGAAAACTAATAATGTAGTTCTTATGAACAATTGAAAAAAACTTTTAAAAACTATTTCTGTAAAGCTTCTGATATTTCCATTTTACAGGTGTCTGATGCCCAAGGTACATACCAATGGCAGTACAAAAAAATGGACATGGCCTCTTGCATGCCAGCTTAGTTGAACCTCCTAGTTCTAAGACTAATTAGACTAACTAAAAACTAAGTAAGATAGTTAGCCTATCTTGCAAATCACCTTAATACAGGTGTATTTTTAGACAGTACAGTGAATGTAAAGGAAATACTGTTAGAATACCCTACTGTTAGAAGATAGTGTAGTACAGGGATGTTGAAATTAAGAATATTATTAAAACATAACCAAAATTCCAAGTCTGTAGAATTTTTCCTGGCAAAACACTGGATTAAGAAGTTTGAAGATAGGGACAGTGGAGAGTCAAACAGAATAATATTCAAGAAGAATAAACAGAGTATAAAACCAGAGTATATTCTGAGTTTAAACTCACCAAATTGGAAAAGGAGCACAGAAATGGAGGAGAAAGACATGGACAGGGCAACAGTCATCCATATGATTTTGCATTGTAGCATGAAAGTTGCATTCCGACTGGCTGGAAATTTTTAAAAGGAATATTGCTTCCATGGAACATCTTGATTTGCTGAAACTGCAGGAATCAAGACATATTTCATGGATTAAAATTTCTCTGCCTGGTTCCCTAGTAAAGTCCCTCCTTCAAGGTACAGGATCATCAGCAGACCACCTGGAGGGACATTTATGAGCCAAAAACATGGAAGCCTTGAGAGGCCTGATCTCCCCAACCTTCTTTAGTTTTTGCAGCTTACTTGATAATATGTCAGGTTTTTTGATTCTGGGGTTTCTGAGAGTAATTCAGGGTCCAAAGTTCACCAGGCCTATGGCAGTCCACCTGCAATATAAAACCTTTGGCTATTATAAATCGGCACTGGAAAATTTGTGGAAAACATCAGTATTATTTCTTGGACTTTTAAATCCATTTCCTTGCATTATCAAGTA
Organism: Cisticola juncidis; assembly: GCA_013400215.1. Classification (NCBI taxonomy): domain Eukaryota; kingdom Metazoa; phylum Chordata; class Aves; order Passeriformes; family Cisticolidae; genus Cisticola; species Cisticola juncidis. The sequence goes on from VXBR01008565.1 coordinate 511,211, forward strand.
CCATTTTTTTAATTCAAGAGATATGATTCAGAACTGAAAAGTCAGACTGTAATGTTTAGAACACCTAAAATATTTTTGTGACATAGAAAAGATCAGTCACTCCCTATTTCCAGGTCCTCATCCTGAGGGAGCTATCTGCACCCATCACTGCTGGAGTTGACAGTCCAGAGAAAAAAGCCAAAATCATAACCAAACCCAAAGTAATTAAAGCATCATAAAATATTTTAGTTTGAATAGTCCTCATTGTGGATTCCTTACTGTTCAAATTCCTTTCTATAAACACTGTATTTTAGAAGTCAAACCTGATTAGCATCATGGTTTGCTCTTATTTAGTACTCAGAGTGTAAGAAGCTTGAGTGTCTTGACTTTTTTTTCTAACTCTTGCAGATTTCTGAATGTTTGCTGGTGAAATCTTGTCCATGTTAAAGTCAACCAAGAATCAATTATGACTTCCATACATCTTGAATCACCTCACTTTATTAAGGGTTTGTGATTATTTTGGCAGAATAGCTCCCAACTTCTGTTTTTGTCTTGTTTTTAATATTTTTTTAAAAAAGGGAATATGGTTAGGATATAATAGGCATGATTAAGCTTGTTAACAAACCATTGTTTGTGGAATATCTGTTCAATGATCTTTTCCCTGTGGATCTCTTCTATTGCCTAATGCTAAAGAGTTCTCATGTGTGTAATATACTCAGTGATTAAAATCAGCATTTAATACAGGTATGTATAATATGAGTGATCAGATGGATCTAGTCCCATCTGCCCCTTTTCTCTTTTTCTGTCTAGTTAGGTATAGTTTCATGATTTTAGGAAGTACATATTCTCTGAGAGGAAACTGGGAAATGGAGAAATGTAAGGGAAGGAAGGAAGCTGCATTCAAACACATGCACATTAAAAAGACAAATTACAGGAGTGCAGCTGTGACTTTTTAACATTTAATGCTCTTTTTCAAGGGGTTGGCAACATAGAAAATATGAATAATCCATACATTTAATGGAATTAAATAATAATAACAATAATGATAGTAATAGTAATAAGCTAAGTATCAGGAGTTGTAAGCTTTAAGGATATCACTGGGTGTTTACTGAATATTGCTGAAACACGGAGAATAACTGAACCAACTTTTGACATACATCAAGTAGTTACCTTTTCCTGGTTTTCTGTTGAATGATATCATAGTAGAATTTTGCATTCTCTCTTCCATGGTACCCACTTCTGACAGCACTTGGACTATGATGCAAAACCTGTACATTTTTTTCTACTCTAGACTCACCTTCCATGTGATATTTACGTGCAAGCACCCAGCTTTGATTGCTCTCCAATGCCCTGCTGACAAAAGGTGAGGACAAACACTTCTTTTTCCTCTGCATACTTGGCACCATAAGGTGCTGGATCAAAGCCTTGCTCCTGTGTTGCAAGTACACTGGATCTGGGAACAGTGGGCCATGAACAGTGCATTAGACTAATAGATTTCCAAGGGCCACCTTTTTCCAGTGCTCTGAGCCCTCACTCCAGTGAAGCATCACCTGGGCATCACCTGGTTTTGAAATGGATGGGTCTCAGATTCTGGCAGAGCTACCCTTAATCTTAAAACTTCTTTGTATCTAATGTTATAGGCAAAGTTCTGGGATTCCATTGCAATTGGATACTAGTTGTGTCAACAACATACATTACAGGCATTAGATACTCCATTTTGATTCAAAAAAATGAACTATCTCTCTGCTATGTTTTAGATCACAGCTGGCCTTAAAGATTACACAGAACTGCATGGAAAATAAAGGAAAACCAAATTACCTCAAGATATAAAGGAAAGAAATAAAGGAATGTAGTGGATTAGTTGGGGGAACAGCTTAAAATACAATTTCAGTAAGAAATACTTTTCATCCAAGTATCTAGAGGAAATACGCTTCAAATAAACTACTTTATAAAGCAACCAGCCATCTTAGTGATTTTTTATGTCATTGGTCATCAGACAGTTATCTGGATGGGATGCAGAGGGTTGTGGAATTACACGTTGTGTTTTTCCAAATATATATGAACTCCCTGTGTTATGACTTTCTTGAGAACTGCATTGTGGTTAGGCCACTTTCTGTACTTTTTTAGTTTTCTTGTGAGGAGAAACTAGTCTCACAATGAGAAAGCAATTCCCTAGCATACAGTCTGGATTTTATTAGCTACACATTATTACTGTTTCCTGATGTTGCTCTTCAGAACTTTTGCACCAATTTATAAGCAATAGTGTGACACAGCATCACAAAATGCACTCAGAACAATTTTATAGATGGCACTCACAGGCACTTAGAATTTAAATGCAGTGAGTCCATAAGCAAACACAGGTAAATAACGGTTAATAAGAATCTGGTCCTGTATCCACTCAAGTTAGTGGCATAATATCAGCCACTTAGGTAAGTCAGATTGATAGCTATGAACCTGCCAATTCTTTTTTTCAAAAGAAATGCATTTCATATGACGGAAATTAACTAAGCAATTTAGTTTTTATTGCAAATGGAAGGTAGAATGTATATTACAATGATGCTGGAAATAGATATTTAATATAACTAACATTAGAGAACAGAGTATAACTTGCCTTGCCTTCAGTACCTTATCCTGTTCTGTCCTGTCCTACACTACAGCAGCCTCCCTTCTTCATGTACAGATTTTGAAGTTTACTCTGCTTTTCAGTTTTACCAGTGCTGCTAGATACATGTCTTTTCTATTTGATAGGGAGCACCACAGAACGGGGATTATCTGCAAAAATAGATGCTGTCAAAAGTAAAATAAAATGTGAAAATAATATGAACTTTTTTTTCTCAGTCTTTTTGAGCACACAGGTGTGACTTTTCTGCCAAATGCCCTCCTAGGAGAATTAGACTGAGATGAAAGTCCCGAATGGGTGCACCAGTATCATACATTAAAACTTGTCTGTTCCAGGATATAGTTTTTTAGAAGACTGGAAAGACAGGAATGTTTTAAATACATTAATCTCTCTACTGAATGTTAGAAACAGTCAGCATACAATGTTGTATGGTTTTTAATGAGAAGTACGTTCTTGTCCCCTCACATCTCTGGGACTTGGGTCTGTGGCAACAGGGCCTCCCTTGAGACTTCTGGTCGTAGCCTGGTGGGCAAATTTTTATTGCCCGAACACTGACCTGGCTAGTTATGTTGAATAGGGGATCTCATAATCAAAGCAAATTAGTTACAGCCAAATTTTGCTCTGAAGGGTGTGTTCTCCTTCTTTCCCCCCCCTTCACTGAAATTCACATACAGGATATGTTCATGAGCAGCTGGAGGCAGTTATCCATCTGTTTCGCCCGTGCCCTGGGACAGCCAGATAGAGAAACCTGGAATTAAAAGCCTGTGCACGTTAGCTCATGCCCAGCACTATGCTAACTCAGTTGTTTTCCAAATTTATACCACGTTAAAGACTGGGTGCTTTGGGCAGTGTCCCCCAGGGAGGCAGGCTTGAGGCTTCATGACAGAAATCATCTTTATGCTGTGAGGATCTCCTCCAACAGGATTACTTTGCTGGACTGGGAGACTCATCTTTACTTTGCTCTGTTTTATGGGCATAAGAGGCAGATTTATAAGTGCTGCTTTCCTCTTTACTTTTTCAATTTTTACTTATGCTTCTTCCTAAGCTGTGACACTAATTGCTTTGGGACAGTATTCATCAAACAAAAGGACACATTTCAATGATAGTCTACAGCTTTTCAACCCAGCTAGACTGAAAGAGTCCATGGGCCTCACACAGTAGAGTGGTTTGAGCTACCTTGGTATGCTGATTGTACAAATATTATCATTTAATTAAATGAACTTAATGTTCATGTCCTGTAGAAGATTTTGTGCCATTTAAAATGATTCAAATGCATATCAACTTGGAATTTTTCCACTCTTCATTTATAGTATCCTTAGAGTAATGCTATCTCTTGCCCTGAAGATTATTATATTTATAAAAACAACTGCAGTGAAATTTGTAAACAGAACAATAAATTTATTATAATTCTGTTATAAACTTCTGAAAATAATAGTTTCTATAATAGAAACAATGACACAATGTTTTCCATCTAAGCTCTTTTTGGACTAGGCAGAACCAGCATAGAACAAATAAGCCTAATAAAAATGCTTTTAGGTTTATTTCCATTGTATGCTGTTCACTTACAAATTTATTACTTATGTGATTCTATTACAAGTACCAGATTGAAAGATTTTTTGTTGCTTATACAGCTGCTGAAATGGATGAATCAATCTAAAATTTGTAAAGTGTCATTTCCAGATAGTGACTGAAAAGGGAAATAAGGGATTGAAAAAGGCTAAATATCAGTTTAAAAAATTCTGTGTGTCAGAGATCAGAGTTCTGTCACATTTTTTATATGTGGACAGTTTCTGCAGTTTCTGAAACTGTTTCAGCACCTGAAAGCTGAAATGGCTCTCATGGGAGACAGGGCAAAGAGATGGGCAGTAAATAAAATATAAAGATTTGATATGAACCAAAATCATTACCAAATGGATGCTTTAAGATTGGTGTGAATTATGATACAGTAGTCAAGTTGAATCTTCCATCCATGTATAATCTCAACTATTTTTACACATGACCGTTTACAATAGCTGTTTAAATTTCCTATGGTTCTGCCTGGTTTAGGCATTCATTCACAGAAAACAGTCAGCTGAGCCATTAATAACTGGAGGAAGATAATTTTTTCAGATCTCAGGATAAAATATGTTTCTGCTGTTTCCATTCCATAAGCCAGGCAAGCTGATTGTCTTTGCTTTCGTAAGACACATTCACTCTTTTTCTTCTTTATCTCTCTGTGTAAAATGTCTACATACATTTGTGAATAAAAGTTTATATATTCCAAATATTTTGTAAAATACATTATTTTCAACAAAACACAGCAAAAATATATCATGTGAACCAAGACTTCAAAAAGACAATAAAATATTTTCACAAAGGGGAGACTGAGTAGGAGTATGAAGACAATATCACTCATGTATATTTTCCCTAGGGCAATTGTACCTACCAACTCTGCATTTTCTTTAAAATTACTTTTGCAGCCCAGCAATATTTAATTAAATTAGATAACTTGTCAAATGAATCATCCCAGCATGATCTCTATCTCAAATTGTTTGCCAAAATTCATAGTTGGAACTTGATTTTCATTTTACACTCTTGATCTAATTAAGATTATAGTTGTCTTATGTGTTTGTGAAACACACAGGCAGTTGTAGACACACAATTTAGGAACAAAAAATGTCTACAATAGCAGCACTGCTTAGAATTTAGAGGACTTGACAGCTATAGTCCCAGAAGTTATTTGTAGAAGATGGCAGTTTGTGTTCTTGTCCTCTTTTCTTTTATGTATTATTTTGTACTTTTATCTGAATTAAAACAGTTGTTATTTATGTCCATTTATCTCTTTGTTTGTCTTGGTTCTGTTCTTATTTTGTTGGAATAGAAACATAGAAGGTATTAAATATCCCACATGAGACTTGGGATGAACTCAAAATGGCGATGATTTTATTTCTAAACTGTATGAAGGCCTTGAAGAAGAGTCAGTTCTTCTCTCCTAAATAAAGTAATATATGCAGTAGGCAAGATTACTTCAGAATGTGGAATGGGATACCTGTCATCAAAAGACTTGAGACAAACCTATATTTTAAAATAATAATTTAATTGTCTTTGGCTTAGATTTTAACTGTGGATTGAATGAAATTCTCTCCTAAGTACTTCTCTAGCTTTATTTTCCCCATTCCTTACTTCTGGAAGGGTGTTCCCTGTAAGATAGTTTGAAGATGATCAGAGGCCTGGAACACCTCTCCTATCAAGGCAGGCTGAGAGAGTTGGGTTGTTCAGCCTGGAGAAGAGGAGGCTCCAGGGTGACCTTACAGAAACGTTCCAGGACCTAGAGGAGGCCCATAAGAAAGATAGAGAGGTACCTTTCACAAGGTCATATAGGTAATTTCACAAGTGATAGGACAAGGGCTGATGGCTGTATCTGATTATCTCTGTTCAGAAAGAAGTGGGGAAAGGGTGTTTCCTCCTCTTACATAAATTGGTTATTCCTTATAACATAACTTACCCACTAGTCTAAGGCACAATCCAAACAGGCAAATCTGGAAATAAAACAGATGAAATACTCCTAATCTTTAATTCATTCTTGAAAAGGAATGTGATATAATCAGGCCAATTAAAACAAAATAAAACCACAAACAACTAGAAGTATCCCCTAATAACTCACTGAGAAGCAGAACAAAGCAAATTCTCCTCTAACCAGTTCTTCTCCCTACATCTCCTGCTGCTTAAAACACAATGCTTCACTTCCTCATGTGATCCAAGCAACCACAATATTTTCAGCTTAGTACCATAACCCCTAAGCACATTTTATTACTCTCTAGCTGAGTAAGAGGTAGTGTGCCAAGTCAGTAGTTTAGAGATGTATGTTCCTGACTGGCCTACCAGCCACTACCTCTTTGGTGTTCCTTCCCTTTTCCTTTAAGGGGTACACAGGGAACTCTAATCATCTTATTGTCTTATTTCCATAGCAATACAAGAACATACTATAGCTTGGATAATTCACCTCTCTCTAACATATTCTTCAATAGCTTAAGAATTTAATAGGTTACTGAATAAGAGGACAGGGGAAATAAAGGGAATGATGGGGCAGGTTCAGATAGACTTGCAGGTGGGAATCATTTAGATTTTAGAGATTATTTAGATTTTTCTCAGAGAACCAGGTTGAGGAAATCAGTTAAAGTAATTTCCATTTAGATGGATAAGAAAAGTTGCTAGAAATAATTTAGCATTTTTCAAGAGAAAAAGAAAGTATTTTCTTTTTCAATTTTTTCACTTTGAAAGATCATTCTTCTCATTTTACAACTGAAAAAGCAAGCATTCAGAATAAGTTGTCCAGTCTCTTAATTTATTGTTACTGTTCAAAGGTTTCCTTGATGTGCATAAAATTTGTGATCCTTTGTAACAAGGCCAAGCATGAAAACAAAGGGAGAGAAAGTCCATGGGTAACCAAGCTTAAGCATAATAGAAAAGATCTCTTTAAGAGCTTTACTACTATACAGAACACTGGCTCTGTAAAAATAACCCAAACCAGAAAAGTTTCTGGATGTATTTCTTTCATGAAAAAAATAACAGTCTATAAACACCAAACAAATAAGATTAAAAAAAAAAAAAAAAAGAAATCCAAATGAAACATCCAGTGTAGCTCTCCCTCCACCTACAGCAGTTTTTTAGTGCTCATGCTTTACTAGGTTCAGCTGAACCTGGTAGCGACAGCATCTGGTGATGCAGCTCTACTTATGGACTCCAAGAATCCTCTAGCATTTGCACTGAAAAGCCATGTCAAACTCTTCTTTCAGAAGTTCATTTGTGTGTGCCATTGCTAAAGCAGAACTTAGTATTTTTAAAGAATCTCAGCCATGGGCAACTGTAGGATCTGTGCACAATATCATACCCTATTAATTACTGAAGTCCAGCATCCTATTTAGTGGCTAAACTGGAAATATTGGCATGGATGTTTCAAAGTCTCAGGATAAGAATTATCTCTCCTTTTTCCATTATCTGGAAACTGTAGTTTAAAATAGCTTTATTTATTGGTTAATGTTAGGAAATCATTACTAAATTCATGCTCACTTAGAAACCTTTTGGGAATATTTGTGTTAGGAACATTTAAGATCAAAATTGTCATTAAATGTATTGAAAAATGTGGGGCTTTTTGCTAGAGTCCAATGATGTCATTATTTGCTATAACTTTGCCAAACTGTACAAAGTGGCACATGAGAATCCTTATATGGACAACTACTTGTCTGCCTTATGAGAAATTCAGTGCTTTCTTGTCCACAGTGCTCCTTTTGACCATATTTTATTTTTGGACCATTTTTGTTACTGTTCTTTTTTCTTCAACTAGAATTAAATTTGAATTTACATATTTCCAGGGCATTTCATTGGCCACTATAGAATTCTAAAACCCATATATATTAAATAGCTTTGCTCCCCTTAAGGAAAGTTGTTGCCAATCACTTCACATCTGACATTCTTGAAAACAGCACAACAGATGACAGCAAGAATGTAGAGAACAAAGAGCTGTTATATGGGCCATATTTTCTCTATGATTAGCTGTGCAGCATTTTATGTCTTTTCCAGCAGTGCTGGTTTATTGTTGATTCCACCATCCGTGCTTTTATGCACAATTTTAATGAACTGTAGGACAGATAGAAACCACCCCACATCAGCAAGTAATGTCATGCCTTTAACTGGAACAGAGATCATGACCTCCTGATCAAAACAGAAGAAAGAAAAGTATTCATCATTCAGATGTCTATTAGGGGTTTGCTCCTACCTCCTCAGACTAGCTGAACACCACAGTAAATAAGACCAGTAGAGGGTACTAGTGTATGTACACAGAAGTGAGTAAGTAGCAGCCAAGATGGCTGCATGAGAAATTTGGATTAAACCTGTAGATAATGTTAAAGCAGTAAGACTTAGTTAAATATAATTTCTCAGCTATTGAAAAGTCCTCTCAGCATCAACAGAATATATTCTGACTGAAAGTTAGGTTGCTGTAACCCAAGCTTTAGAAGATAAACATTAATATCAGATAAAATGTCTTAATTACACTGAATCAGTATTTTTGAAATGGATTTTCAGGAAAAAAGGTAAATCTTGGAAACACATATACCTTTAATATTGGTACAGTACTATGGGATTTTTTTCTTTCCAAAATGAAGCGTGTATTTGAAAAAGCAGTGTCATACAATCAGAAGTATTGTCTTCAGGAATCAATAGCCTAGGTAAGAAGTCAGACTAACACAGTCTTATTGCTTTTGCCAACTACATAGCATAGTTTATATCTGGACTGTGTACAGTCTCTCATATTCATATCCAGACACCTAAATAAAGCTTTGCTGATTTTTAGATTTGCTGAACCATCATCCCTTACTGATAACAATGGGAGCTGTTATATAAATATTTATTTATATCTCCCCTTTGACCTTGTCCCCGGATCCTTGCCCAATAATCCCATGCACTGGAGCTTATTCAGCCTTCTACCTTCTAAGCACATTTGAACAGCTGCTATTCATTAGAAAAACAACAAAACCTAAAAAAATCAGAACCTCAAACTTCAATCTGAGACAGATATCATTCCCTCTTTTCTCTCCAAATGAATGGTTTCCTTAAAATATCTGTATGTCTGGACCAGATCCAGGACTCGTAATAAGTTTCTATGCACAGAGATATTATGGCCTTAAGATCCAATATCCTTTGCCCTACAGGGTGAGAAAAGGGAGCTTTACCCTGTTTGTACAAGGGTATATGCAGAATTCAATCCGTTTGCTCTAAGGGCTGGAATGAACTTGAAGTGTTTCCACAGAATAAAGTACTTATTAAAAAGTTGCTGTACATAATTTTGTGAAGTCATTTGCATATAGTAACTTTGCTTTTCATCTTTGGTTCTCTGCATTGTTGGATTCTAGATGATTGGCCCACACTATTTATGAATATGTTTAACCAATTTGTTTCTCTTTAAAACAAGAGAATTCTATTCTTTAAGAGTTCAGAAAAACTATCATTTCATAGAAGAATAAAGAGAGGGGAAAGGAAGGATATTAGAATTATAAAAACTCTCAAGCAGATGCCTAATAATTGTAATACCAATATGAATTAAAACCATGTCTGTGAATGACATTATTTTATTCTCACTGTTTATAGTCATGATAGCTTTGCAACTGGAAAGTCACTGATTCCTGATCTACTCAGAAAAGCTCAGTGGAGCTGTGATCAGGGCACAGGTCATGTACCAGAGCATAAAGGTTCTTAGGGTACCTCAGACACCCTGAAGAGCCCAGCATGTATGATATAGGAGACATAAGAGACCTAAGTACCATGTTGGAAATGCTTCTGGAGGCTGGGTGAGGAATACTTTATAGTATCTTGCATGCCTCTAGACTTCCCTCTTTAGGGACCTGAAGGGGATAACTAATTTAGAAATTAGTTAATATTCAGCAAGACATTCTAAGATTGCTATGTTAAAACTTTGACAAAAGCGAATAGAATTTGAAGACTAGTGCCAGACAGTTGGTTTTCAATAATCTAAGTCATAGTATCTTTAACACTCACAGTTCAGAGCAGTAAGACCTGATGAATCAAAGGGGCAAACTCTGTCCTGTTTTGTCAGCATGTGCTACAAAGCTGCGAGACCCCTACACCAGGTCCAATCTTACAATATTCCAGTGAGATACCAAAACCTGGAAAATCTTTCTGCAGTAACAGTTCCTGAGAAGTAGAGATTTTTACTGAAGATAAGAAGGAAAAGAGGGATAGGAAAAGTGTATGAGAAAAGGTAATGAGGAGACATATTTGAAATGGGCTATGACAAATGGCAAGCAGCCATCTATCAGCTTCTTTTTACATCTTGGAAAAAGTATAGCAAAGGCAAGCCAGATCCTATAATTTTTTAGCTGTACCAGAGAGCATTTTTTCCATGCTTTGCAAGCTTTCCCTTTTCTATTTGCAACTGCTTGCCATCTGGGAATTTGTGGTTGTGAACAGTTAAAACTTAATATTTAAAAACACACATGTATTTGACTTGAAATTAAGATTTTCGGTAAAGTGACTGGATTCCACTTTTGGGTGGAATGTGGTGAGATAAATACGTGCAATGCTTGGGGCTGGAATGCTGGCTCTGCATTTGGAGAGAAAGTTGGGAGTTTTGTCCAGCTCCAGAATTTTTACTTTATAGCCAATGATTAGGTTATAACTAATATAATTTAAAAAAAATCTTTTAACACCTCTGTAACTTCTTTTTTTTTCATTAATTTTAATTTCATGCTTTTACAGTATCTCTTATAGGATTAGTGACAGGATACTGACCATATTTCCTCTAAGGCTATTGGTCAGCACAGCACTATGATACCTGTAAAGTAGAGGCACTGTCGAGGTGCTCTAAAGAGTTGGCATGGATGGAGGCAGCACAGGCAAATTTCTGTGGTACTTAGCTTTATACTTAGGTTTGATGGTAATGCAGAGTTCTGGGGTCAGAACTAGACTTGTAGTTCCAGAGTTAGATAACTAATCTATATCTTAGAAGTATTTACTGAATGCTATAGTTGCAGCAATGTCTTATCTTTAGGCAAGTTGTAGGTCACTATTTCAAATCTTAGACCTATTTCATCAGAGGATGATGAAAGATCAGATCATATCTTAGATCATAGAAACAGGTTGTTTTAGAGGAATACTTTCTGCCTCTGTACCACTTCATCCTCATCCCATTACCTCAATTAGTATAAAGTGGATCTCTGCCCTGGCAGATTTAGCAAAACAGTTAAAGACTGACAGAGCAGGGAAATGAACCCACCTTTAGGTCATTGGTCTGGAATAATATTCAGGAAGTGTCTGAGCACTCCCCATGATTTAAATGCCTCTATTTGTCTTCTGCTCCTTGTTCTTTCTCCTATTGATCTTGTTGTCAGATGATTTGGGCCCTTTTTTTTTTTAAATGAGCTGTTGGCATGCCTTCAGGTCTGCCTGCCCATTTTTCCACTGTCTGTTTCACTAATCTCCATTGCTGGCTCATCTTGAAAATTTTCTCTTTGCTTTTGTTTTTGGGTTTCTGTACACCTTTGTAAAAAAATCTCATTAGCATGTAGAATTAGAGAACTGTAATTTACTCTGCCATTCTTCAGTCAAGCATTTCTTCTTGGCAAGATGATATCCGAGGTTCTTCATGCCTCACTGCCTTTAAACTCAAGATACATTTATACATAAAATGTATCTTGAGCTCTTTCTGCAAAGAACACTATTTACCATTTAAAGAACTTGTCCAGATCTAGATCTCCCCACTTTTCTATTTTCCTGCTGTCACTCTGTTCTATATTTCCTGATGATGACACTGAAGATGTAGTCTTTTTTAATCTTAATTTTTTTTTTCAGTTTTAAAAACAATTTTCACCTCTTTCCCTCCAGCTTTCTCTGTTCATTACTCTTTCTGTTTCTCATCTGCCACAACCCCTCCCCCTTTTTAATTTTCACCATTCTTACAAATATAAAGATAAAAATTACATCTTCCTCTTTCAAGGGGGTATTCCATTCTTTCCCCTGCTGATCTATCAGCAATCATTAAGATTTTTTGCCCTCAATTGCCCACTGACTAGAAGCTTTGGGGTATTTTCATACTCCTTAAATTATGCTTATGTTGGAGGTTGGTCATGAAAGTGTCAGTGACCAATACTGCTCACTTTGAAGAATAGTCCAAGCTGCAATGGGACAGGGTATCAGCTGCTTTAAATTCGTCTTCCAGATTCTGTTTGCTTTTCATGCCATGATTCTAGGAAGTGAAAACACAGGACAGGGGCTTGACTTTGGTGTCTACTTGCTCTGTCACTCTCTCTCTTTTTCCTTCTCTTCCTTTCTTTGTTTTCCTTGAATGTTGACCAAGATCCAGTGGGATGTTTGGAGAGCAGCTAACAGCACTTGCTTAAAAACAATTCAGGAGTTATGTTCTCAATTACCCTGAGACCAGCAAAGACCTAAGGTTCAGATCCCCTGCATCACAGGCAAATAAAATCACAGTATCATGGCATGAGAGACACGTTAGTTGGAAGGAAGCCCTGTAGGACATCAAGTGCAGTCTCTCATGTGGAACAGGACAAATGCCAGCAGCAGATCAAGTTAGCTATGCTATGGTCTGGTGGAGTCTCCAAGATCTCCGAGGATGACATTTTCTTCATACATGTATGAATGATCTTGACACATCTTTGCTGGACCCTGCTCAACAGGTGCTCTTTACACCCATCCTGAGGTGGGGAAAGCCCAAAATTTGGTAGATCATGCCAAGCACAGCCCCACAGACTGTATTAAGGACAATCATAAGTTCCAATGACATTCTGGCCTTGACTTCCTGATGTTCCAGTTTTCCCTATTTGAGGTGAATTTCAGTGTTGTCCTATTTTCAGCCTTGCATTCATTAAAACCCTTATGTATTTTCCACCAGGGCCTGGACTGACGTGTGTCCTCTTTCTGTCCCAGGTACAGAACTTGCTGCTTCTCCATGTTGAACTTCATAGGTTTTCAATTGTCCTAGGCCTCAAGTTTGCCAATATCCTTGGACTGAAGCTCCGTGTTTGGCAGGTTTACTCCTCATTATTAAGCACCACCCACAGGTTCCTGAAGGTGCACTGAGCCTGTCTACCAACAAGCTTCCTTCCCAGCCCCCTCCCTTGGCCCTCATGCTGTCAGACACCTCACCTCAAAAGACAAATTCACTATCTGGTCACAGCATATGGGGTGCACCTGATCCTTACTTGAACTATTTCTTCCTGTTGAGTAGCTCTAGCCGTATCCCCATGGATCATTTAGCTTGTGCTTTGAAGAAGAGGCATATTAGAACCTCACTCACATTTTGAAATAGAACTTAAATTTCACCTAGATTTAGACATTTTAAATTGTATGCCTAATCTTATAGCCCAGAGTGACAGGCTTCTATAAGGCAATTTAATGCTACGTGGTATTGGTTGCATGCTGCTTTGTGTCTTGTTTCTATGCTTTTTTCCTTGTACTTATGTGTTTAGCTTATGTACAAATAATGGAAATTGAGCTAGAATTACAGGAAAAATATATATGTTCTGTAAGGACCCTGCCATATAGAGACAACTTCATATAGATCTTCTTTTCATTCCTTTTAGTTTCTCATCTTGTTTTCAGATTTTCCTAATTGGTCAGCTGGCAAGTCAGCTGTTAGATTGGGAAGGCACAGCTAGTAAAACTGAGCGAAATATAGTTACTGCATCATAAGATTTGAAATAATATACAAAATAAAGAATGGAAAACAAAATAAGAATTCATTGACTGGAAGAAAGTATTCGGCTGATAGCTATTGCCTTTGTTGTTGATTATATGAACCAAAAAATAAAAGTATTGGAAAGTTGTATGGATGTTTTTACAAACCTAGCTATCAACATGAGGGACATAAAACCTTGAGACAGAAAGGAAAAACAAGATAAAGTCATCATATGCCCTATGCAGTCCTTTCCACAGGAACCACTATTTTGTAATTCCCATCTTTTATGGGTGTTGTAAGTGTAGTTATGTCCATAAAAAAACTGGAACACTGCCTAAAAGCGAACCATGACCTAAAAGTGATTGAGGCAATAGCTAATTCTGTAGCAGACCTGAGAATCAGAACTATACTGGAGCAATATCTGGCTCCCTGAGTCTTCTGGGAGATATATGCCTGTCAGCAGTGATTGCACACACAGGAAAAAAATCTTGTCTGACCTAACTTTCCACCCCACACACCTGTTGCAATAGAAATCCTATTTTATGTGTCAAGATTTCTGAGGAAATTGTCTGCCAGCATCTTGCTTTCTGTATCCCACAACAAATTATTCGCTGGCTGAATTTTCAGTTTATTCTCTTTGCCAAAATATACCAAAAGCTAGTTTTGTAATGTTTCAGTAAAATCCCTTTGGAATAATGTGAAATTGTTGATGGTTTCTGAATCCAAGGTTATGATTTACCCAATTGAAAGGATGGAAGCTATTTAGAGAGTTTGGATCCAGGTCTGGATTTAAATCCTGGACACCCTTAAAACTGAAAGAGCACTAGCAAGACAGTGACTTACTTTCAGTCGGCTCTGAATTAACTTCAGAGCAGAGAGCAAGGCTGCAAAGAAAGGAGGTGTTTGCTTTGGATCTTTAGCCAGTCTTTAGCAGCAGCTGAAGCACCCAGGCTCAATCCACAGGCAGATGTAAATTAGTGTAGATACTTATGGAAATATAAGTTAAGAAAGAAACATAACATTCAGTCTGTATTTCTTGGGTGAGGAACCAGGAAATCCTACAGTTCAGTCAGCTTTACCAGGGAGAAACCACATTATTTATGAATGTGGCCTCTTCAGAATTCCCCAAAGTTCTATGGGTATTACTGTGACATTGGAAAGAGGTATGCCAGTGACTTTGTGTGGGTACAGAAAGCTCTTCCAAAAGGAGGAGATGTTGAAATGGCAGAGCTGTCCTTGCCTTTCTTCCTCCATGGGGAGTATGTTGAGGCCAATAAAGGCGCACAGGGAAGACACATGTGAACGAGAGACAGAAGAATGGGAATGGAGTGTGTGGGATGTGTTTTCTTCCCCTCAAGCCAGAACACATTCCCCAGGCTGCCTCTGCCTTGTGAGTAGGTTGGTTTGGCTGCTATAAAGGTTAGAGTAAGAAAAGATGTTGTCTTCTGTGCCGTGCCAGCATCAGATCAGCCCCAGTCAGCAGCCAGCTCTGTACATCTCAGCACACCCAGAGGAAGAAGATATTGCAACTTTCCACTCTTTTCTCACTTCTTTTGCCCACTTCAGCTTTGAAATAGGGAAATTTCAAGCTTACTTACCCTCATCAGGAACTTTCTTACCCAGAAGACTGTTAGCTCTGATGACTCTTTTCTTTGTATTTGCAGTCACCAGATGTGAAAAATATTTTTATCTGTTTTCTCATTATGAAAATGCTTTCATTTATGATGCCCAGCAAGGTGACAGCTGATTAAGTTTGTAGGTGGAATTACCTTTTTTTCTTTTTTTTTTTACTGATTACCAAGACCACAAAAATAGAAAAAGGATTCTTTCAAGAGTCTGTTCCCAAATATAGTAGGTCACATTTTCAAAAATGTCTAGAACCTTTTCCTGCCTTTTCATATACTTGACACTTGAAAAATTATTTTTCCAGAATTATTACAATTTACAATGTGAAAGTCTTTTTGCCCCTTTGATATTTGCCATTAGATTGTTCCTTAAAAAAAAAAAAAGTGTTACTCTTTCTGAAGTTCATATTTGAGGACCAGAGTGCACAGCTGTGTTTTTCATTAATTCCAATCAGACAAGAATTTATTGCAACTCTATCAGAATAAATTACCAAAAGATAATTTCACTGGGTTAGGCAGCACAAAAAAGACATTTTTCTTTGCCTTATGATCTAGACAAGTAGTCTGTGCAATGGGTGGGGCACTGGCCAATGGACAGCACATGGAGGGATGGCAGTGAATAGATCAATTTCAAACTGTCAACAGGTCCCAGGTGGGGTCTCCCAGTGGCCAGTATTGGATCCAATGTCTTCATAAGTGATCTGGAAGATGGGATCAAGTGTACCCTGACAAAGTTTGGCAATGATACTGAACTGAATGGGGAAGCTGACATTTTGGAAGGGAGAGCCTCCCTGCAGAAAGACCTGGATAGGCTGGGGGAATGGGCTAACAAGAACCTTATGAAGTTCAACAAGGACAAGGTCAATGTTTTGCACCTAGGAAAACATAATCCATGTGAACAGCACAGGCTGGGATCTTCCCAGCTGGGAAGAATATCTGTGGAAAGGTTCTTAGTGGAAAACAAAGGAACATGCTGCTGTGGCAAAGAAAGCCAACAGGATACTGTGTTGGATCAGTAGAAGTATCACCAGCAGAGATAAAGGAGCCATTATCCCACTGTTCTCACCACTTGTTAGGCCACACTTGGAATACTGAGTTCAGTTTTGGCCCACAAAAGAGATGTGGACAGGTTGGAGAGGGTCCAAAAAGGGCCACAAAGATGATCAAAGGATTGCAAAGCCTGCCACATGAGGAAAGGCTGAGAAAACTGGTTTGTTCAGTCTTGAGAAAAGGCTGGGGAGAGCTTTATCATCATTATTAGTTAACACTGAGCTGTGAAGAGGATGGAGGCTTTCTTTTAGGAAAAGATCAAAAACAATGATGACAAATTACTCCTGGGGAGATTCTAGTTAGACAGAAAAGGAAAATTTTCCACAAAGAGGGCAATCAGCCATTGGGATAATCTCTCCAAGGAAGTAGTGGACTCTCCAACACTGCACACTTTTAAGATTTACCTGGACAGAGTGCTGAGTGTTCTTGTCAGGACTGTACTTTTGCCAACAAAGTTTGCACCAGATCCTTGAGGTCCTTTCCAGCTGGGTATTCTGTGATCCATGGTTCTATGATTCTTCTCTAAACTGTAAAGTATTTGGAGTTTGAGCCTGGGCACAGTTTGGGTCAAATGTCAAACCCATTATTTCGGAATCTTCTATGTCAGGTACTGTCCATAACAATAACCACAAAATACCTTTTAATTAAAGGACTGGAGAACTCAAAAAGACTCTCCAACTCTTTTAAGGAACATAGAAAAATAAGTGATGGTTTAATTTTTGTATTCAAACAAATCCCCAGCCTCTAACAAGAGAAATAAATTTTATAATTTTGCTGCAATAATTACCAGTCTTCTCTTTCATTGCTTCCTTTGGATTGACATTCAGTACCAAAACATAGTGTGGTTTTGTACTTGCAAAACCAAAGCACAATGCCTTAGGCTTTACAAAAGCAAAATACTTTCTGGCTCGTTCCATCTCATCTGAATTTGATGAAATACAGTCATTTAGGTGCATCAAAAGAAAACCTCCCAGCATGAACTTGCAAAAATTATTAATTGTATTGGAAGATCTTCCTGGGGTCCTTCTAACCTGCATAATTCTATTAATTTAGAGAAGAGCTAAATTTACTCGGTATCATAAAGTCAGAATATCAATAATATTGCAAGAAAAGAGAGGTATAGCCTCATTCTGTGTAGCAGATTTCCATCACATTTGAATTGGTTAGGTATAAGAAAAAAACTAAGGATAACAGAAGAGGGAAATAAAAAAGATGAGTAAATTCCCAAATTGCCACAGAGATACATCAGACAACTCATACACTGGCAGTATACTGCCCTTTGTAAATTTAGTAATTTAAATATATTTTACAGACATGAAGTCTTTTAATAACATGCTTATATTAGTAGTTCACTATCATCTGTTCTCATGCTTTTTGTACCCTGACAACAAAGTTCTACAGCTTTTTACTCTCAGCACACAGTTGAGCTGAAGTTAATACCATTATGACAGCTATGAACTGAGCCCTTTATAATATAAATTATAACATAAAGCTTTCATAATCGCAGTCAGTCTTATATGACCAAGAAAGCAAGAACTCAAAAGTAATTTAGGAGTTTAATTCTGCTTTCAAAAAATCATCTTAGATTTCCTGAACACTCTTTTTTAAATTGTTTATGCTTACTAAATATCATGCAGTTTTATTCAGATGATATTATGATTGCTTTCTTTCTATAGTATGAAGAAACCTGGAATATGTCAGTTAATACTGAGTGTTAAAAATGTAGCACCTTAATATTAGTATAAACTGTATATAAATATTCCCTATTTATTCAAAGCATTGCTAACATTCATAGCAAGTAGAAGCAAACAAAACAGAATTGAATTTTCTATATCCTACATCACTTCAACATACCTGAATAAGAGATAAAAAAATCAGAAAAATATTATTTATTACTTGGATTTCTTGATCATTTTCATCCGTATGGCTACTTAAACATGATTTTAAAGAATTCCAAAAAAGAATCTATTTGTCATTCAACTCCCAAAGCAATATTGTCCTGACAGTGCTGTTGTCCTGTTTCAAAGTAGTTTGTTTTTGTTTAAATAAAAACATAAATGTAATAGTGTCATTAGTGCATGAGGTAAATTAGCTGCCAAATGGTTTAACCTTATTTTCCATAAGGTCTGAGAGGCCTGAGAAATACATAAGCTTTGCACTCTTAAGGGCCAACCACTACATGGGATTGGCCTTTAAAGGATGTGCAGTCCGTAGCTGGTGGGAGAGTGCCACCAATGTGATGAGTGATGAGTGGATTTGAATTGAAGAGCTGATCTAAGAATCAAGTTTACTTTTAAAATCCTAGTTCTGAAAAGGTTTTAAGCATCTACTTAGTGTTGAGCAAATTGAATTGTTCCCATTAGTTCAGTGTATGGCTTTATATATAGATTATCTGAACTGATAATGATATCCTCAGAACTGACTGGTGATGTGTATCACACTTGTTAGGAAGAGAAAAGAATAAACCAAGTCTTTTCATTGGATGAGTTGTTCTTTGCTGCCAGAGTTTGAAGAGTCTAGTTTCGGATAAGATTTGTTGGTACAGTTAGACTGGGATAGGTAGATCCTTTGCAAATGGAAAAGTGGCACTTAGTATTTTTTGTGTGCGCAGTTCTACTAAGCAAATATGCTGGTTACAGCTGTGTTTAAGGATTTTTAATTATTAAACACATGCAATTGCTGCTAAGAACTTTGTATTTATTTTATCACTGGTGTTCCCTCAGTACTGTTCTATCCCCTTTCATCTAACATATGACAAAGTGTCATATAATTGTAGAAATAAAAACTAAAAAATGTACATGGAAATCCGTTTGCAATTATCTGGGTAGGAAAGACACTGGCAGCCACTATGAATTGAAATTTATGGATTTTTTTAACAGAAGTGGGGCAGAAATTCCAAAGAGTACTTGCTACAATCTTTGGGGCTAAAAACAACTTTTCTGAAATCTATGTAGAGGTGGTTTACTTAGTTGTAAAAATCTTGTTTTTATTGCCAATACAATTTACCATTGAGTGCATTCCCAGTGAATAAAAGTGCCTTGCCTTGTTTTCAGCCACAATCTCTTTGGTTCAGATATAACACTAGGCCAGATTATCTTCTCAGGTTTGTTGGTAAAATTGATTAAGTACTCTGTCTCATTAATGTCATCAACTTGCTACATATAAAGATATGTTGAAAAGTAGATGCAGGGAGTAATCCTAATTAATTAAATTAAAACTTGCAGTTTAAGAATGCAGTCACGCTGGTGGGTTTCCAAACTACCCAAGTGCATCAATGGTTTTACAGCATCTCTAGAATTCACACCCTTTCTTGCAGTTGCCACACATTCATTTATATGAAGCATAGGTAGAAAATCCCCAAAAGGGCTGAGCTAGCTGTTGGTAGCTCTTTAAGGCAATCAGAGATACTGTATCAGTGGAAGTCAAAGACAGCCATATCTCATATTTTACCTGTACTCTAAAGACAACAGGAAGGACAAAGAGATCACTTTTGTTTTAAATTAACACCTTTGTTCCTGCTCTCAAATGTAACTTTATATTACTGTTTGCTTTGTTCTACTTCAAAGAGCTGTATTTTGGATAAGTATTTGGTTCCCCATTGCTTTCAGGGTTGAAATGTTAGGATGTATTTCCTGTGAATAACAAAACTCTTGGGCTAAGTAAGAGCTGGGTGCAGTATTGAAGCTGCATCTGTGGACAACATTTCAGGCAATATGAACAATGTCTCACATGCTGAGATACAGAGTGGAAAACATGAGCATGATAATGAATAGTTCAATAAGAATCTGAACATTTGTTAGAGTTCTTGCCCGATCAGAGAAATGTTGAACAAAACATCTACCCAAAATAATTTGTGTGATGTACTTTCAGGCATTCTTACAAAAAACCCAATTACTTTCTCAGACCAACAAGGAGGACATTGGTTTGAGGTCAATTAAAACCAAAATTGGACAATAGAATGAAAAAGTTGCCCATCTCAAAAGCAAGTTAAAAATCTTCCATGTAAGGGAACTTTCATTCTGCCTGCAAATAAAAGAAAATTCAAGCAAAAATTTAAAAACAAAATCACCAAAAGAAGCACTTTTTTCTTCACTGTGAATTTTAGTAGGATGACAATGACCTGAATTCCTTCCCAAATGAGTACAAGAAAAAATGGCACAAGGAGGTAATTGTTCTGGCTTCCCCTGAAATTTCTATTAGTAGTGGGGTTGTAAAACTTTATTTATAAAATCCAGACTTCATTTTTACCTCCTCTAAACTTGGAGATTCAAACAGAAGGTTGGAATAAGCTTCATTTCAAATTACATCCTCTGCTATTATATGTAATAATGTACTGTAGAAAGGAATAGAAACTTTGCTATAGGGCAAATCTTTTTTTTCAGTGAGCAAAGTATTGTCTTTGATACCAAAAGTCTTTTTTTTTTTTTTTTTTTACACTATGCAAGTTATAATTTTCTATGAGAAAATATCACAGAATCATTTTAAAAAGATCTTGTCCAGGCTCTACATACTGCTACTGGCCAGTCGAAATTCAACTTGCAAGAGGGGTGTGGGGAAAACTAGAAAGACCCTTACTTCTTTCATGCACTTCACTGTTTCTTTCCTTCTGTCAAACAAAAGCACTTGATTTTAAGTAATTTAATTTGTCCTCACCTGTTATTCCAAATCAGGTCTGCATTAATTTAGTGTTAAAAAGCAGAAAGTAAATACTTGTAAAGCGAAGTACAGGTCCTGTCTGAATGAACTTTGCTGGTGAGTACCACTGTGTGCTGCTGTGTTAAAACCAGTTTCCTTCTTTGGCCTCCTCATATGCCCCTTGTATTTTCCTGTCATCTGTAAAAGGATTGCCTTGCCTTTGAAATTGTCACTGTGTGAATGGAGATTCTGGTCTAGATCTACCTGTATGCTTTGAATAATTTTTATGATTTCACATGCATAAAATGGTCACAGACAAGTCTTAACTACTTGGTCAAATGAGTAGCTTCATGGCAGGTTTGCTTTACTAAGGTGTACTAGTTGTGTAAAACAGAGAATTTAGTCCAGTGAGTCCTAAATAAACTCAGAACATACAGTTATATACAGCTAACATAGTCAAAATGCAGGATACACTGCACTAAACCTTACAAAGTAAACTGAAGAATTATTCTCACAATACTGTGCAGTTCAGTCCTCATTTCTTGGCAGCAGCAATCCTGATGGTCTCTTTACTGGAAATAGATGTTGCGTCAAGGCAAATTGGACTCCTAGTGAGTAAGAATTAAGTCAGTGCTAGTCAGTTAAGTAAAATGAAATTTTTCCAGTCTGACACTTTTCACTGATTCAGAAAATGGTTTTCAGGCATACCCTGGATATGACATGCTCCAGGAAATATGCATTGCCAGCCGAAACAACAAGCATAGGGCATATTTTTCTCTTGGAGGAACAATAATGATCTTTTATAATTTACTGCCGTTCATGCAGATAGGTGGCAGAGCACTTCATAGGCAAGCTATATTATTCACTAGCAGAAGGAGGAATTTTGTGAAATACATCTCTAGGAGTAAAATAACTAATCCTGAAGAATGGGATTTTCTTCTTTATACATACAGTGTATAAGATTCTCTCTCTTCCTGGATTCATCCATCATACTGTCTCAGGGCATGTGCAGTGTCTGTGTGTCACTCATGCAGAAATTGAGTGTTTTAAATCACAAGCACCCATCATTTCTTTCATGTAGTTAGTTCTACATGAAAGAAACATCACAAATCACAGAAAACTATTCACTGTAATAAATTTTGTTTGAGTTTTAGAAAAAGGACAAAGAATCAGGAAAATCTGGTATCATAATTCCTCTGTCTGTCCACAGCTTCATTTATGATGTTTCTCCATTACTGTTATGATTCGTGATTTACCACAATAGGTCTTTTGATACTACGCTGGAGTGCTTCCAAGCTGTCTGTCATCTGAATATGTTTAAGAAGAAATATCTCTTGGGGCTGTTGGGGTATTTGCCATTTCTACTTTGTAGAATGTACCTTGCTCAGATTTAGTCCCTGGAAGCTGCTTTGAGTGTTATGGTTTAAGGTAGTGTTGTACACACAGAAATACTTTTAATGTGTACATTTTAAGCCACAAACCTCACAGCCAGATGTCAGAGAGAATCTACAGCTGGAAAGAATCTGAATCCCTAAGGAAAGGGGCTAAAATGTGGAGTACATGCAGTGTCCAGGATTAACATTAGCCCTGTGTCTATACAAGAAGATTGTTAAGCTTGATCCAGACCCAGTTTAAGCCTAGAAAAGAACCTAAAGTTTCCAACTGGGAAGTGGGCCAGCAGCAGAAGAGGAGGATGTGCTGAAGGGTCATTTATAGATAATACCTATTATCATGATTTGCTGCAACAGAAAGAAATGAGCAAACAACACTTCTAATTACAGGACAGTGTCAGGACAGTGTCAGCTCTTGTGTGAATAGGACCATTGCTTTTCTATAGATTCATATGTCTGGATAAGTCTAAGCTGACAGCAAAATAGAGGAAGATGTTTTAAAGATATGTATTTCTAGCTCCTGTGCAAGTAAAATTACAATGTTTTGGACAATAAATGATGAGAGATGAAAGTATAATTTGCTCATTACTCACAAAAGGATATATATATATATCTACATCTATATATATATATATCTATATATATCTCACCTGCATATCTATACATAATTGCAGACCCTGGCACTTGTCATGTCGTTTCTTGTTCTCTCTGGAGCTAAATATCTATTCTCTATACAGTTTGGGCAAAGTTATGCAGAAATTGCAATGCCTACAGCTGGGGCTCATCTGTTAATGCCCCTCAGAAAACGTGGTGGTGAGAGCTTGTCTTTGTTCTGTTCCAGTGCAGCAGAAAACAAGCTCATTTAAACCACAGGTGGCTGGCTATTGCCTATAGCCCAAAAGGCAGAGCAAGAAAAGCACTAGCAGTGGTTTTGGAGGGAAGGCTGTGGCACATACCCACATATGATTGAATTGTCCATGTTTTCTTTGGCACTGGAATAAAGGAGTGCTTTGTTCCTGACTACACCTTACCTTGGCCACATCTGTGGGGAGTGCAGTGAGCCCTATACTACAAAATATGCTTAGATCTGTTGGTTGAATCACAGGACCTGCAATAAACAGAAGAAACAATAAAAACAAGTAACATAGGCAAACATAACTATTTCTAAACAAAGCACCAGCCCCCTTTCATTGAGTTCATTTGCTCCTGTAAAGAGAGAGGAAGTATGAAATGAAGGATCAGGCTTTGACAACTCAAATTTTGGTGGATCTGAGCCAGTTCATGCCAGGAGGTAATTTGTCCCTGGAGAAATAAGGTGCCAAGTTTAGATGTGACAGAGATTATGTTGCTTTCACAGCCTTGGGCTTTAAAATGTTTTTGTTATAGAATCATAGGATCACAGAATATGCTGAGTTGCAAGGGACACATCAGGAACATTGAGTCCAGCTCCTGGCCCTGCACAGGACACTCCAAGAATCACACCCTGTGCCTGAGAGCATTGTCCAAATGTTTTTGTGAACTCACGCAGGTTTGGTGCTGGAACTACTATTTCTTAATTTTTCCTAATAGCAATTAAGAAAATTCCACTACTCATTTATTTTGTCATCATGGACTTCAATTATACAACCAAAATTTTCTGTCATACAATGGGTACTTTCTGCAACTATTTTGGGATTTCCCCCAAAACATACCATTTTGATTTCAAATGCAAGTGTCTTTGAAAAAATAGAACAGAATTCTTTAAGGGTATAATTTTGTCACATTTTGTTTTTCCATCTTAAACAAATATTAGAAGGTACCTATAGGAAAATTACATCTATGGTTACCAACATATGGAAGCTTAGAGCACTGGAAAGATTACAGACAGCTAAAGAAATAAAAAAAAAAATCCCCAGATTTATAAAGTGCGGATTTGTAGAGGCAACAAAGAGTAAAAAAATGCATAACAGTAACTTTGACTCGATATTAAAATCCTGTATGTGGTTGCTATTTATGAAAAAATCTACTGAGCCAATAAAAGCAACTGTATGTCAGTGACATAGGTGAATTGCCAGAGAAATTCAGGGCTCTTCAGAAAAAAGTTGTGCTACAAAATATTTTATGAGAAATGTGAAGCCTATCCTTTTGGTTCTTTTTATAGTGCAGAAAAGTAGTACTAAATAAAAACAGACTTCAGAAGAGATCTTTATGACACTGCAATGTAACAATGGAGAGAAAAATCTGACTGAAAAGCTC
This sequence comes from Cisticola juncidis, assembly GCA_013400215.1. Lineage (NCBI taxonomy): Eukaryota > Metazoa > Chordata > Aves > Passeriformes > Cisticolidae > Cisticola > Cisticola juncidis. The sequence continues at coordinate 535,937 of VXBR01008565.1, forward strand.
TGAAAGACTCCACCTTCTAAAAATTCCTGTAGATAATGAGCCATTTATTCGCCTTCTTGCTTTAGGAACAATCTGGGAAAAAGTATAATACTTCATTGCATACTTCAGAGGGTTAAGAAAGTAAATTTCTTCCATTACTGGCATCCATCAGTTGGAAAGAAAGAGACTATCAAAATTATCTCTTGCCAGAAGAGTTATTCCCACTCCTTTCTAAATTCAGTATACCTTTTCAATAATTGTCAGGCCTTTCTCTCCTTAAAACTAAAACGTGACAAAATGTGTTCTAGATGAGACTGATAGAAAAAGCTCTGTTACTTTCATTGTCCCTCTCTTAATGTAACTTGTTAAAAAATAATGCACTTTTTTCAGTAGGCCAACCTGGAAGTCACTTTTTTTTTTTCCCTGGCTTTACTGTTCCCTACATTTCTTCCTCCCATTGAGGATATCTATATCTATCCATCATCTATATCTATCTATCATCTATATCTATATCTATTTATATTTTGTATTAGAGGCATCTTCTCATCATTTGTAAAGAATTACATCTTTACAAATTATATCCCATGTAATTATTTTCTGCCAGAGTTTCTGCTCTGTTTGTACACCTTTGTATCATTGCTCTGCAAACACTAGTTAGGGAAAATTGCTATCATCTGCATGCTGATTTCTTCCTTTTGGGGCTCATTAATGAAGGAGACAAACAGGAACAGATGTATCATCATTAGACACCTCTCTGATTCAGTGTGCTGCTGTTAATCGTTAGCCAATGTTTATAATCACTTAGGCAGATTTCAAAACACCTTATTATGTTTGCAGCCAAGCCAAATTAAACTGAATGGATATTTCTTGCAGGTTTGCATGAGACAAAGTACTAAATGTTGAGGAAAATGTAGTAAACTCACAATAAGCCCTTCTGAGTGGTGCAAGTCTCTGGAAGGTGTATAAGCAGTAATTCAAGAACCCTTTGTTCTTCAGGTGCTCTTTGGACAAAACGAAAACTCAGTATTGTGCTTATTAACTTTTTAATTTTTTTCATTATAAGACATGTAAAAGAGAAACATTTTGGAAGATCATTTCTGTTTTTTCCCATTTTTTCAAGAGAATTAAAATTCTCCATACACAAGTATGGAGACCAGCAGAAAAAAAGGGATTACAGATAAATAAGCATTTTTAAATATACAGCTCTGAGATACAGTCTGTTCATTACTAAAAATAAGCAAAAAATTCCAACAGTGTTGATACTGGTCACAAGCAAACAGAAAAAAAATACATGATAATCTGGATCAACTGGAAATGCCAGAGCACAGTGGCTGACTGCTGCTGCTGAGCTGCTTACTTTTCTTCAGATGAAAGTGTGAGGAAAAGAAATGTTTTCTGTAATTGGAAGTGAGAGAAGCTAAGCTAGGTCATTTGAATAAAAGGGAGGAAAAAAGAGACAAAATAAAGAAAAAATGAGGCTACCAGCTGGGTGTGGGTTTGGGGGTTGAACCAGAAATCTATTAGATGCCTATTTCTTCTAGGAAGGGAAATAGCAGAAAATTTATCTCTCCTTTCACCAGACAAAAAAGAGAATGAAGAACGACTCAGGAAATGAGAAGCTAAAAATTTCTGAGTACTCCAAGATGCAGAAAAGAAAACCAGAAAATATATTTTCAGAAGTGATTACAACAAAGTCCTACACCAGGATTCCCCCGGGTATCATAGGTCAGCGTTTTTCCACTGCTTTCCTCACTATGCTGCTTGTCTGAGACCACGTTTGTCAATGAGTTTAATTTCAATAATTCTTACAATCTGATTAGGTAATTGTGAGGTACAGTTCAGCTGAGATGTGTAGCTTATATAGGTATACAGATTTATGTAGGCATACATGCATATATATACATATATATATTTGGTAGAATAAAATAATAACAGATAAAAAGAATTAGTAGTAGATAGAGGCTTTTAATATATTGATTTTAAAGAAATAGTTTAAATTGTCATATTGTGATTTTCCAAGTGTAAAAATAGAGGTCTTCATTCATGCCAGTGTGGATACAGGGAATAAAAAAAGTTTGATTAAAACTTTGATTTGACCGTGGATATTAATCCTCATAATTTCAACATTATAGAGCACATAGAAAGCAGTTAGAAAAAAATAGCAGGAAACATTTGTAAAGCTTCATTAACAAACTGAGACCCATAGTTTTCCCCAGACAGTGATCTGATAATGACAAGATTTCTGAGGGATTTTAAAACAAAATGAAAACTGACAGGGATATCAATCTGAATCAGTTTTAGGCAATTTACCTCTTCTGGTAGGCTCATAAAATTTAGAGAACAACAAGAAACTTGCTTTTTTGTGATAAACAAGTGAGAGAAGGCTAAGCTGATGCTGTAGGAGTGACTGCCCTTTTCAGACTCTACCCCTCATTTAGGATGACTTCAGGCCCAGGTTGTATAACTCCAGCTGCTGCATTTCACTCCATCCACTCCTGCTGGTCAACAAAATTTAGACAGTAGATTTTTTAAAAATATAGCCTTTGAAGTTATACCATAGATTGATACGCTAAACAGAAGCAGTTAGAGAGCCAATTTTATCTGGCAATAATTTTATCTGGCAATTTTTCTTCCCACGCCCTTGTAGTCTGAATATTTGGGAAAAGTTTTTGCTCTTTGATGAGAGGAAAATTATGCATTTGTTTTGGGATGACAGCTCAAGGCTCAGTTATTACATATAAATCTCATCTCAGCAATATTTTGGCTTCTGATATTTTAAGCAAAATTGTGTTGGCTTGAAATGGATGTTGACCTTATGAGGGATCAAGTCAGCCTTCCTGTTGTTACTTGCAATGAGCACATATTTTCTCTGTCTCTTCATACTCAGGATTTATCTGACTACCACTGTAATGAGAGGGGTTTGTTAGAGGTCAAGGTTGTGATTTTAAGCCTACAAAAGATAAAGCTGACTTGGAGACCCTTGGCCATGTTATTATTTTTTCTTTCTAGTGTCTAGGAAAGAGTAACCTTATGGGGATTGATTATTTCAGAAGTGATAAACTTGCTGTCAGTATTCAAACTACATTGTTTCATTGGTTACTGAGAGTTATAGATACTTAAAAATACAGTTTTCCTCTGCTTACTACATAAATTAAGAGAAGTTATGTTGAAATAAGAGATGGGAAAATGTATATAGGAGCAGTCTGACCTCTAATGCTAGGCCTGTGGGTCATTTGGACTCTTGAGGGAGAGATGGAGGGAAGGCTGCAGCCCTGGTGGAAATTCCTCCTTGCAAAATGTTGTAACACACCACAGTACATGTAAAACTGCTGGGGCTAAAGTGAATCACAACTTTCTAAACCTGAATGTTCCAGAGAGCAGTGCTAACATTAGGGTGTGTGCCAATAACAAGGGATTGGAAAAAAAACCCTCATTTTTTTCTTCAGGGGGGTAGAATATTTTCCACAGTCTCCTAGATGGCTCTAGTTTAGCTTAGAAGTGTGGTCAGAAGAAGTAGCATCTTTCAGTTCTAATAAAAATCAGCGGGTTTTTTTGTCTCCTGCCATTAAATAGTGATATTAACTTGCAGAGACTGCAGAACATAGACTAGTAGACATAATTTGGACTTCTGATTAATGAGACATATTCTTTGTATCTTCGTGATGGCCATAATCATACTTTGGAGAACACAGGCTACCTCCATTTTTTCTGGTGCAGGATTCCAGAACAGGAACCTATTAAAGCATGCCACAGCCCCATGTAGTACAAAATTCCCATTTCCTCTCCATGGAAACCAAGAAAGAGTATCTTGAATTGCTGAATACCACACTTGTATGAAATTTTCCCTGATTCTTATATCTAAATGTACCTATATGATATTGGCAGATTACTGAATTCAGCAGCACTGTTCTCATTACAAGCATTTCTCACTAGAGAAGCTGTGAAAGAAATCCACATACAAGAGAGAAACACCAGGAATTTCCACAACACTGTTTTTCCCAGGGACTGGGAACTGGCTCAGGGTGCAATAATCCTTCTGAAACCCATAAATCCCACGTCATTTGTTAAAGAATTGTGTCTTCTAGCCTCGCTAGGGAAGTAGGAGAAGTCCTGTGTGGTAAAGTAATCTGAGTGAAAGTACAGAAAGCCAGCCAGCACTTACTCCTAATAAAGAAAATCAGTCAGAGATGCAAAAGAATCTTTTAATTTTCTGTGGAAAGGCTTTTCATGACCTTTAAACCATTTTTATACAAAACTTTTACTGAACATGTCATTACCATTAATGATAAGCAATTTCAAATCTTTGCTTAAAACTTTGCTGGGAAAAGTTAGAAAAAGCAATAAAATATCATGTAAAAATTATTTGAAAAACACATTTCAAAAGCACCTGTAATTTGATTCCAGCAGCTTTCTGTGTTTGCTTTTAGAACCAGCAGTTTCCAGTAAGCTGTCTATTTTTGAGGAGAGGAAGCCCTCTCACGAAGTTTGTGGGCAGAGGCAGCTGTTTGCCTCTTTGTCACAGCTCAGAACTGGAGTGTGTTGTGGAGCCCTGCTGTCTCTCTCAGGCTGCATGAATGAGCAAACACTAACGTGGCTTTGGCACCTGTACAAGATTTATCTCTTCTTGTTCTCTCTTTCAAAATACAGGCATCTGCAAAAATTCATAGCCTGTTCGTTTTTGAGAGGTACATTGCAATTACTGAAGAGTACACAGAATAATGCCATTAGAAGAGAGAATAAAGAACAAAACTGGACTACGTGAAGAAAGTTGAAAAATTTCCCAGCTGCTCTCCCCCAGTTATCTCAATGGGTAGAAGAATGTGAGGTTTTGTTTGTTTTTTTGTGTGTGCGTTTGTTTGGGGTTTTTTTCCTATTTTTCTGTGGATGTTTGCCAGCATGTCGTTTTTCTGCTGACATCTGCTTCAGTCAAGTGCCTCTTTCTAGTCTCTTCAAGATTTAAAATGTCTTTTTATCCTCTATGCTGAGTAATCCACTCAATTATCTAGCAAGACAGACTGGGTGTCTGACTCCAGACAATAATAACAGACTCTGTTATTATTCCAGCTTTTGCATTTCTAACTCCTTTGAAGTTATTTACAGCAGGTGTTTTGCTTTTGCCATTTTCCTTTTTTTTTCTGCTTAGTTTCTTTAAAAGGTTCTTTTCACTTCACCCAATCTCAAGAAATCATTCATGATCAAACTAGGCAGTGAACTGCAGTCTGCTGCACCACGAGGTCTCTTTAACCTTTTCTCCTGTTCTTCACTTCCCTGTGGCTGTGTCTTTGCAGGCCTCATAAGGACATTGCTACAGTGCCCACCAGGCCTGCATCACATAATGACATTGCTCATGGTTAGCTCTTGTGCCTAACATCTGACCTGGGAAGCACTACAGGAGCTGGTGTGAAAATTTCACAGGTAAATTATGCCTACACCACAGAGGTACTGAGCATATCATATAAACAACCACACCATCATGAATTTTCCACAAGAATGTTTTTTTTACTCCAGTTTCTCCTGAGACCCATTTTCTTCTGCATTTGCTGTTACCTGTCACAAGATTGACTTCACTTTGGTTTTTTTTCCTAACATACCTCCCCTTAAGCCTTCAGCTTTCCTGTTCCTGAACTTTGCTGCTGACAGCCATCACTCCTGCTGCTTGTCAGGGTTATGCTCATTACCTGCCTGTCAACATGGGAAAGTGCTGGGCTCTCAGAGAGTTATGAGGTTTTCCATCACATATCAATCAAAGAACTTATGTTTGCTGGAAAATGTCAATGGAAAGAGTGCTGAGCTAAAGACAGGGGTCTGTGAATGACTGAAATTTAAGAACTGCTTTTCTTAAAAATATCCTTTTTCAGCCACTTCTCCCCATGGGAAAAAAGAAATCCACACTTTGCTGTTTGCTTTGCTTTACAAAGTAGAAATAATGTATATATATATATTTTGGTATCTTATAACACACAATTCAGAGTTTGTTTGACAGAGGACAGGGACTGGCAAGCTGTGGATTTAGACTCTTGTCTTGTATCATTGGCGTTGACAAGGGAAGAGTTCATGTTACATTATGCAAATGCACTGCAAGTGTGTGCTTCTTGCTAGTCTGACACTCCCTGGGAAGACAAACAGGGAAACAAATGCAAATTGAAAAGAAGGAAGCATAGAGGTGATGCCAAATGAATAGGGGACAAACTAGGACAGTGTTTTGAATGCAGATTGTTTCACTGATACTTGTTGGATTTGCTCCCTCCATTTTTCTAAAGCCATTAAAAGAGTGCATTCAACATGTGTATCTCCAGACAATCAGTTCAGCGGGCTTAGATCTTTGTTTATCTTGTGGAAACTGCAATATCAGTTGTTGACAAATCTGTGCTCTTTCCTCTGCTTGTAAAATGAAGAACAGTTACAATAGGATTTTTGGACACTGATGTTAGCTCTTGTGACTAACTTCTGGCATGTGAAACACGACAAAATTGGTGTGAAATTTTCACAGCTAAACTGTGCCTATACCGCAGCATGAGTTCAACTTCCAGCAGGGCCTTATGGCTTCAATTTGATTTCTCTTTAGTGGATCTTCCAGCAAAGTTGTCTCAGTCTATATGAAATTGAACCTGTATCTGCATCATTCACTGCCATTAATCCTAGGACTGCCTATAAAGTGATTTTAAATTACTAACCCCTTATGCTACTATTTACTTTGACCTTTACGTTACATTATGCTCATTTTAGTTCCTGTGTTACATAGGCAATCCCTCAGGTAGAAGATTTGGGACTGGATGAGATGTGGGATTTAACAATGTGTTTTAAAATGATGAGTTCTCATCCGTGTGAAGGAAAAAATGATCCTTCTTCAATAATACTTGTGTAATTCTGAAAAATAAAAGGAGAATTTTCATCTTTGGACTGGGCTTTCAAAAGGTGGTAAGCACAAATAGATGTGGATTACAACAATATTTTGGGTTACTCGGGACATTCCTACAGCATCCTGTGTTTTAGGAAAGAACATAAATGCCTCACAGGAGAGAAGAATCATGTGTACCTTTCTGGAACTGCCCAAATTTGTATGATATATTACACGGACACAGGCACACATGCATATAAAGGCAAAGAAAGTTAATGCAGTTGTTCTGGTTAATGATTTAAGGATCAAACACAAACTAGATGAATACTTTTTTTAAAAATAATTTATATGTTCTTTCAAAAGACACAGAGTAGAAATACTTCACAAAAAAAGCAGCTGCCCTGCAGTTTCTGTTCAGTTGCAAATATTGTGGTCATTTCTCAGGTGTAGGTTCTATTTCATGTTATGGCCTTTCTGTGAATTAGATTTCACATTTTGAAAAACATCAGTTTCAGAATAATAAAAGAAAGAACTAATAGAATGAAGGCTTGGGGATTTCTAGGTTATATTTTGGGGATTTTTTTTTTTTGTAGTTATTTGTATTTCAATACCTGCTATCAGTCACTGCTGTATAGCTTTGGCCAGCTGGGACTCTACTGAACGGGGACAAGGGACTTGTATGCAGAGGGACCATTCCTGCTGTGCCTTCTCAATGCACCTGCAGGCCCCAAACCTGCAGTGGAACTTTTACCCCTGCACTGCCTGCCTAGCTGGCATCACAAATTCCAGATCTGAGCTCTGTTTCACTGGCTTCAGTTCAAAGTTACTGAATGTATTTTCTTTCTCAAGAAATCTGAATGTCTCCACAGTATCAATATTTTTCATACACAGACATTAAACTGGACTCCAAAATTTCTCTTTTTCTGGTTTTAACATCTAGCCTGCAGTTAAAACTGCATTCCTAATCAGCTTTAAATGGGCTGAATTTGTTTTTTCTTGTATATCACTAGTGGGTAAGTATGACACTTGTATTTATTAGCTGAGCATATTTAGTTTAGAAAATGTGCACAATATTTTCCAGGTTAAACCTAGTAAGCACAAAGAAATTAACTCTGAACTGGTTCTGAGTCAAAAATATATGCTTCAAAATTATTTACAGAGACATTTGCAATTCCTTTAATGAAAAATAATGAGATCTTTTGAGAAAAAGATGAACAAATAGTTGGAGTCTTACCTCTTAACATTTATTCTCTAACAAGCACGTCAGAATAGGTTACTTTCCTTCCAAATCCTTGCCTAAATCCTTCTGTAATTGAGTCGGAGCAACAGCTCAGTTTTTTCCTCTTAGTACAATATTTTGTTTATTAAATGTTTTCTGTTTCAAAAATTTTGCCTAATTTTCTTTGCTGCAGGCAATTTCTATAAGGTATGTTTGTTGCCTTCCTTATCTAAGATAGAATTAAATAATCTTTTTAAATAATCTTGTTAAAATCCTGGGTTTGAAGCCCATTAACAATTTTTCATGTTTAGGAGATAGTCTCTTAATCATTTTCCTTTTAAAAAAAACTATCTAATTTTTAAATTATTTGGGAAAAAAACCCCAACAAACCCTGAATTTTTCATTCCTTTTCTCCTGTTTAATGTTATCTGTTTTGGTTTTCTTTTTGGCTGCATGCTTTATCCCTGTCATTCTACAGGGAAAATAAAAATTGTAGAAACTGTGATTAAAATAAACTTATAGACTTTCCCTTTTCCCTAGACCTTTTCTGTGGAATTTATAGTAGGGAAGGATGAGCCAGTCTTTTCACCAGCTGCCTTTATTGGGTGTGGTGAGGGAAGGTAACATCTGGAGGAACACAGTGATTTTAAATCTCTAAATCTCATACATCATGGAAAGATTTTCACTCTATGAGGTTAAACATGCTTAAAGTGCAAAATTTAAGGCAATTTCAGCTGCTGGCAGAAATCCCTGCTCTGCAGAGATGTGTGATGAAACAACTAACCATTATCTGCTTTCTATGCATCCAACTATTCACATTTTCTGCACATGGCTCATAATTATTTTATCATGAATTTCTTGAGTGATAGGTCAAGAAAGGCTGACCAGGTTCTGATTTTTTGGCTTTGGGGCTATTCCAGTAGCTTTCATCTTGCAGTTCATATTTTGAAACTAATTTGCAAGTAGCTTTCACAGAGAAGATGTATCACAGGCATTTTTCTTGGCTGTACTGAGATAATATCAAAATGCAAAACAATAAGCCTGGGTTTTATGCTGTCTAGATACATTATGTTTATAATTATTATGACTTATTCATGGCCAATTAGGATTTTAATATGAACACATAACATCTCCCCACACTGGATTTGGAATGGAATGCCAAGTACTGGTCTAGACTTAGAAATTTTACTGGCTCACTTCAGTCTGTTAGTTAAGTGATATGTTTTGCTGATGGAGCTATGCTGGAAGGAGGCCTGGGAGTTCTACCAGGAAAAGGTCCTTTTGCCAGTATAGCTTTTATCCCTTTTTAAAGCCAAAGCAAAACCTATGGGGAAAAAAAAATCTTAATTTTTTTATGGTTTTGGCTGCTGTGTCTATACTAATAGAGTTTGTTTCCACCCCCTGGGGCATCACAGAGCTGTGTGCTGGTGGAGGCAGACAGTAGACTTGTCTGCAATCTTGTCTGACCTTGTTCCCATAAATTACAGCACTCATTGTCACACCTGCTTTAAAAGCCATCTGGGGAGGGTGACTCTCCAATAACCTGGTAATTGTATATGAAATGGTTTTACTACAAGGAAAAAGAAGTTTACCATTTTCATCCAAGCCCACAAGAAGAGTTTTGGTTGCAGCTGAGTAGACTGTTCCTTGCTTTTTGCTAAGATGTCACACAGGAGCAGCCAACAATTCAGTCTCACTAAACCTCACCTCTGTTTTGCTGCTAAACCCTGTCAACCCCTCCCACCCTCTCACTTCAATTTTAATTTGATGCAATTAGAGCTGATTTTACCATTGCTTTAAAATGTCCAGACAATCCCATGCTCATACAAACACTCAAACACTTCAAACCACTGCCTGCATTGCCTTACCTTTGTTCAAGTTTTGGCAAACAAATGCTACCCCAGAGCTTCTCTGGTTTCATCATTTTGTCTGGTTAGGGCCTAAGCCAAGCAATCTGTACCCATGACAGCAGCTGTTATCCTTTTTAGGTCAAGTAAGGTATGATTTCCTATTTTCCTTAAGCTAAAAAATGTGTGTTAAATCAAGACTGGTGAGACAGGTGAGCACAGGGTCTGCACAAGGGTCTGCAAGACACTTAGAGCTGTAATCTTAGGTCAGTATTGGTTTAATTGTCTGATAAACGCCATACACTTTCTTACTTTTTGCATGATCAAACTAGCATTTTATGGTATAAGGTACCTAGTAAATAAGTGGTCCTTTAAAAAAATAAATTGGTATTTCCTACTTTAATTCAATTTCAATTTTGAATGGAATTCATCCCTTATTTGTTATTCTTGTCAATGTTTGTTTTCTTTGCGTGGAGGGAAGGGGAGATTTGGATAGTTGAATATAGTGATGGCATTTCTGCAAATAAGGATAGATGACTTTGCTTTCTGAAAGACTGCCAACAATAACTAGATCAGAGATGGTTCACCCTCTTCTTTTTGAATGTGATTTATGAGACAGTATTTAATGAGGTCAGACGACCCTGAAGAAGAGCAAACCCACAGTGAAGCAAAACAAGCAGAAACAATTGGAAAATCTTAGGAAATCATTTAGGACAGAGAAACTAAAAGCCATGGTGGAAGAATGGAGCCTTCAGAAGAATATTGTTGACTAATTCAACTCTATTCTTTCTCATATACCACTTCATAACTTCAGTTTCATTTGCCCAGTATCAAATGGGTACCAAATACTGGGTACCAAAGATGCTGTACCAAATACAGCATTGGTAATTGTACCAGCATAGCTTTAGTTTCCCATATTTGAACCCAAAACAGTACATACATTTGTTGTGCTATTTATGACTGTAGTAAAAAAAATCTATTATATTTTTATTATAGAAACAGGTATCTTGCTTCTGTTTTGATTTCATGTTTCTAATTTCTGAAGTTTTCATTTTTGTTTTCCCAGCTTGTATTTGGAATTTTCATGGTGAAATAATGATTTTTGTTCTCCTTTAAATATTGTTTGCTGCTTCTAACATTACAAAAAATGTAAAATCATACAAGACAAAGGTCAAGGTTATATTTTTCTTTCAAATATTTCTAAAATGGAAAGCATACTCTTCAGTCCACCTTTGAACTTGTACTTCTCTTTGAAGACTTTCTCTCAAGCATATACTGCAATAAAAAATTATTACTCTCCACAAATATATCAATAATGAAAAAACCCAAACAAAATTTCTCTATTATATCATCTGTAAGTTCTGAGTAAGCTCAAATAACATTCTACCAGTTTGTGAAGAGAAACAATTTTTTGCCAGTTGCCACTGACTCAGCTGCTACATTTCTGAAGCACAAAACTGAGTTGAAGTAAGATATAGGTAGGAAAATGCTTTCTAAAACTATTGTGAGAGAAAAATTTCTTTTTCTGAAAAGAGGATTCTTCATTTCTTTTTGTCTTAGATTAAATGTTTTCCTTTCTTTCATGATATTCTCTAGTGGATCTAATTGTTTTTACTTTTACAGTATGGACTAATTAAGAAAAATAACCAACCTTCTCTGGGAAACCCCCAGTCCTTTCCTAGTTTTCAGTATGTTTTATTATGAAAACTCCCAGGTCTGAAACTGTCTCCTTCCTTTCATCAACATTTTTCAAGACAGGGAGGAATTTCAAAGTTGCTAACCTAGCTGTATTTGTAATTTGATTCAAATTCTGCTATCTTGTTTCCTGTTACTTGACTACCTATTGAAATTTTCATTTGTCATCCTACTGATTATAGGATTTGATTTTTTATGATATCACTGCTAATTTACACAGAAACCATTTTCTAGGGAGATCTTCGAAACTCATATATACATATATATAATTTTTAATATCGTTTACTAAATCAAAGCAAAGAGAATTATGATCTAAAACGTCTGGGACATCATATAGTTTTTGGTAATTCCTTTTCTATTCATACTATGGCATGTGGCAGATTTAGTCACACTGGTGTCCTACAGATCAGCCTACTGGGATAATCATTCTGGTTTGCTCCCAACATCTGGCTAGCAGCAGAGGCAGATAAATACCATATTAAAGGGATGTCTGTGCTGCTCAGCAAAATATTGTATAGCTGTAATGGAACTTACTCCTTGATCAGGGGCCATATGGCCATGTCCTCCTGGCAGCCTGCCTGACTCACAGAGTTGTGCTGGGAGGCAGAGACCACGGATGACACAGGTTGGTGCAGCCCCAGCCTCTGGGATGTGGAGGAGGAAGGCTGCACAGCATCACAATGACCTACCTGTCCCAGACAGAAAAGGGCAGAAAAAATAGACATGTACCTGGTTTGTAGTGACTGAAATGTAGTGAACCTCATGTGATGGGAAAATTCTACTCTTCATAGGGTTTGCAGAGGAAGGTACATGGTACATGGACTGACTCCACAGCCCATATATAGGAAAGTCAGTGGTGAGAACCTAGACTCTGACAGTGATCAGGAATTTGGGCTGCTGCTGTGACCACTTCAGTAGATGTTCAGCTGTCCTAGATCAGCATATGGTGCACCCCACTTCTGACAAAAGGGCTGAACAGCTTTTAGTGTCCCAAAGCTCCACGAGGCAGTAAGACTTAAGCTACCTCATTATTGCTGTGTCTGCTGTGTAGATCTGCCATCAGTAGGCTCTCAGTCTTCTTGCAAACTTCCAACATTTTTTTCTTCCCACCATGACAAAGCTTTTAAAAAATTGAATGAACACCAAAATAAAATCGAAGGAAAACTGCAGAGCCTGTTAAGAGCAATGGATAAATACATGACTGAGGGTTCTGATTCTGAAAACATAGTTGCCCTCTTCTCTAATGCTGACTGCAGCAACACTGCTCAGGCACAAAATGCTCTTGATAAGAAATGCACTGGGAATTTTGTTTGCACACACCAATTGTGCTATATTGGGTTCATTCTTTGACCACAGTGATACTGAGGTGTCCCACAACTATATTGTGGGTGTCAGATGAGCATTGTCACCCTCATGAGGTCCTGCAAATCAGCCCACCAAAGTAATTGCCCAGAATTACTAACTACAGCTGGACAAGAGACATATATATAATGATATAATTTTACAGCATTTTTTCTTTCTGCCTTCAGTTAATATAGTTCATATATTCTAAGCCTCTTCACTGATCAATATTTTTCTCATGCTGTTGATATTTCTCTTCTCTTAATTATTGGTGTCATCTTGACAATGCTAAATTACCTTGGCTCATAGATCTCCAAGAGACCAATTTCCTAGGACTTGTTTCTTCTTTGTTATTATAAGGTTTGGTAAAGTCTGTCTGAGGCAAATTAAATTTTTTCAAAGGTCAACCTACTTAATCAAATGCTAATGATGTCATTATTCTTAATATTTGTGGCTAAATCACTTTTAAGTAATTTTTATGTTTATGGACACAGCATACTGAGATTATTTTTACTTTAGGAAATTATCGTTCCATTTGTCAGAAAGTGAATGAAACTTACTTTCAGATGGAAATTAATTTTAGCTGTAGTGATTACTGATTTACATCAGCTGACTATCTAATAAAACACATGTAAAAGGCAGCATTTTTCTCATGGAAAAAGGAAATTTCTTTCAGAATTTGATTCTAAAGACTTTTTCTCAGTAGGTAGACTGGGAAGTGGCAGGCTAATACATCTGCATAGGAGAAATCAACCTGAGAAATTAAAACAAGAGCCAAAGACCCAAGATTTGCATTAAGGCTAGAGTTTAGACATACCCCTATTTATAATTGACATGATACTATAGGGAACATTATGATTCTTTGGAATAGCCTGTTTCTCTTTGTGCTGTGCTCACCTCTATGTAGCATTACACATGAAAAAGTTGCAAATATTCTCTATATCATTTAAAAAGGTATTCAACAGAGAATCACAGTGTTATGGGAATCCAGTCACAGGATTATGGGATGCACATTCTGTAAAAGCCACAGTTGTTAGTCAACACCAGAGGATGTGCTGATCAGTCTGGCCCTGCCCAATCACAACTTCTATATAATGCAGAAGGGAATAAAGTTCTTGTGGTGCACATAAAAATATGCTGAGGAAAACAGTCTGAGGTGTTCCTGTCTCAGCCAAAGGCAAAACGATTAGAGAGACTGGTTTTGCTCAAGAACCTAGATGAGATTGGTGGGTAGTGTGAGAGGATTGGCAAGTCCAGTGCATGCTTCAGGGGATTTGATTTTGGATAAAGATAGCCAATTAAGTAAGTACAGTCAACTGAATGGGCTTTTTTTTGGAATGGCCCACAGACTAAGGGAATCATATGTACATACTTATATTTCAAAAGGCAGGAAAAGAGATGAGTTTAACTGGCATATACTGTAAAATGTAGGACCTGGGCATGACATGAATGGCACTTGCCAACTGGGGCTAAACCATGACAAATGATGTGGTTTGATCTTTTTCTTTTAATTTTTTTTTCCTTTTCTTTTCTTTTGGAGTGCACATAAAATAAATGGAGAAAGGATTGTCTCTCCAGCCCATATTTCTTTTAGGCAAATCCCATGGGACAAAAGGAGAAATCAACAGGAAATCAGGCCTCATTAGTTCTGCTCTTCATGGAATTGCCTGGGTTTTAATCACATTTGTTTGGGGTGAATAAATGGAAATAATATGAGGAGGTCCTCCACCCTCCATCTATTTCCAAGAAAATCATATTGGGACATAACCACAGTATTGAAGTTTCGGGTTGCATTGTAAGTATTTCAGGGAGTTCTCTGTATGTGAAAACAGGATGTTATGAACTTTCCTGATTTGCATATTCCACTAGAACAGCTATAATAGTAATAAAAACATTAATTCTTCTTAACTTACAAACTTTGAAGCGGAGCAAAACACTAAATGTTCATTGTGAAATGCACAGCTGATTGTATTATAAATACTATTATATGATAGGTAAAATTATATAAAATAGGATTGAAGTTATTATCAGGGCATTTTACTACAATTAAATAGCATTAAAATGAATAGCATTTTACTACAGAGAAGGTTTTCTAGAGCTGGCCTTGAGAGGATAATCACATCAGGATGGAAATTACATTCAAGAACAAAAACACATGCATGTGTGTGGCTCTCTAGGTGTGTGTGTGAGTGAGATTAAGAATGAAAGTTAGCATATTGAGAATTTCTTCCTACTATCTTGCATCAAGGTTAGGAACTGAATTCCTGCCTATTGTGCAGGAATCATGGCATTAACTCACTGTTTTCTGTTCTTACTTTTCCAAAGAGAACTGCAACAGGTTTAGGGTTTTTTGTTGGTTTGTTTTGGGTTTTTGTAATAATAAAAGGAATATGAGGTTGAATCTTAAGATTAAATTAATAAAATTCCCAAAATGAAATTTAAATTAATGACTAGAAAGCAGACGAAATATGAAAATATTAACCACTCTGAACCAGCTGAGATGAAACTGAGAGAATTTGAGTAATATTTATGTAAAATAAACAAATATACTTTAAGAATCTGTGCATGAATGTAGTGTTTTTCAAAGTACAATAATTATTGCTAGCTGAAGTCCAGAAAACGCAGCTACACCCTATGCAAAACCTTCACACAGATGTGTCTGTGTTTTGATCCATACCACTTTAGCAACCCCAGCTCAAAGTGCCAATCAAGCCCAGGTGGATGTTCACTGAGATGTTCACAGTTTAGGTCAAAATTACTTAATTACAAAATTACTACTTAATTAGTTGTGATCCAAGCAAAGATCTGGTGAACAGAAACTTTTCAGTACTACTTTAACTAATGATAGGTCACAAGCAAGACCTCAAGGTTACTTGAGAGGAACCATTCAACACTAATTTTCTAGAACTGCAATTAAAAAAAAAGGAAAAAATAACTGTGATATAGGTTTCAGGCCTTAAAAAACAAAAACAAAAACAAAAAGCAAACAAACAAAAAAGCCAAACAAAAACAAAACAAAAACCCACGAAAACCACCAAAAAAACCCAAACAAAAACCAAAACCAAAAACAAACTCCAAACAAACAAACAAACAAAAAAACCCCCAAAACCAAAAAAACAAAACACAACCAAAACCAAAACCAAAACAAAAACAAAAAACCAAAACCAAACCAAAAAGAACAGTGTATCTGTCAATACACATTTGCTTTTGCTGAGGCCTACCCAGAGTATTTGAAAAGTCCCAGCACTGTTCTGGATTTTGGGGCTTTCATGGGTGAAAGGGATACTATTAGACATTTCAGAAAAATATTGCATGTAGTGTAATGTCTCTTCAAAGAAATCCATATTACTGAGGTTGTGTAACTTTTCTTCTTTGTAATTGCATCTCAAATCCCAGATGGTTTTAGAAGAACTGCTGAATATGCCATGTTCAGAGTGTGATGGTCATATCCTGGACTCCTACACGTCTGCTCCTCGCTATTCACTGTAATTTGAGTTTAAAGTATAAATTCAGACAGAAAATTACACACTTTTTGCCAGTCATCCTCGGTACTTCATTGAAACAATAGATTTTCTATTTGACTAATTAAAAAAAAAAGCGAAATCCTTAACATCCTTGGTTTTCATCCAGGTCTAGGAAATTGAAAAGACCCTCAAGGTCAGTTCCATCATAACTAATTTTCATAGTTTATATCGATATTGAAGAGGACTAAATTTGAGACAGTCACCTAGACGTGAACACTTGTAGGATGATTCAGCTGCCATGTTTTTTACATCATCTGTAAGATGAGATAGATAAAGCTCTTGCTCTTCAGTCAGCTGAATTCCATTCCCAAGTTGGACACTGGCTGCCTACATACAGGATTTGGACCATATAATATCTAGGAAAAGGGTACATGCTTTCAACTGTAGAACTGCTTAGGGAAGCAACAAGTTGATTCTGAATATCACCTGGAGTTGATGTATCTGAATTTTCTGAGTTCTCCTGGACTTACAAACCAGGGTACCTGTGTCTGTAATCTTAGATGACTGATCCCTTCCTGCCCATTTCTCCTCCCCAAAATGTAAACACCCACATTCTTCTGGCTTACTCCTGTTTGCTGAAAACATGCCTTGTGGGCAGGATCCTACAGTCACAGAAACAATCACAGTCCTTGCCAAAGAAGATGAAGATTGAAGCAAAATTTTGTCATAACTCAAATCTGGGCCCGAGATTGCATCTCCCATGAGACTGGAGGTTATGTTAGACCCCTTGGCAAAGCTGAGCTAGTGGTTCAGACAAAAAATGTAAGACTAATTAAAGTGCAGAGGGAGTCTCTGAAAGGGAGTTGTCAGAAATCACTGCAGAGGGCATCTCAGCTGCAGCTGCAGTCATGTGGGCCAAGCAGCAGCAGTGAGACCAGCACTGGGAAAACCCCCAACCACTTTACACTTTTTCTCTTTTTCTGCATAGTGTCTTTGTAGTATTTCATCTTTATTTTGTTGAGCTTACATTTATTTTTTTTCCCCTGCAACAATTGCTGGTAACAGGTGAAAATCACTTTTTTTTTTTTTTNTAAAAACCTTTTTTTTTTTTTTTTTTTTTTTTTTTTTTCCAATATGGGAAACACCACCATGCTGCTGGGTTTTGAAAATTAAGTGTCAAACCCAAAATATGTAGTGAGCTAGAATACTGGCTTGTCTCATACCAATGGCTTTTTATGTGAAGATATGGACACCAGTTGGTAGAACAATTTACTCTTTCACAAACACTTGGAACACAGTGTTTCATACTTAGTGAAAAATTACACCCGTGTACTGAAATGAAAATGNGAATTATGGTCCAGAAGAACTTATGCTTCAAACAAGGGATCTATTGCAACTGGAACAGGAAATCCTGCTCTATTATCATCAGCCTCCTGCAGATATTCGAAATACTAGAAACATGACCCCAACATGGAACAGACCTTCCTTGGCTCTGCATGGGGAATGAAGCTGGAAGGAAGTTCCCATGAGTGTTAAACTTCCTTCAGTGCCCAGCTGAACAAAAAGCAAAAGAAACATACAATTATTTTCTAACTAACGTTGCTATTGTTAGCTGTACATATACTGACAGAGGAATAACACCTATATTACAATATATAAGCTTTGTTTTAAGTTATAGTGCACTGGAGACCATGCTAACATGTTATATGTCTCAGCATGGACTAGGCATACCTGCAATAGTATATATTCAGCTGCTTAGATTGAAGCCTAGTATACCTGCAATAGTATATATTCAGCTAGTTAGATTTTATAGGAGGCTGTAAAATTAGTTTTGCTATAGCAAACAAGGTGTTATAAAATATAAACTTACATGTGCAACACTCTGTGCTTCCTGTATCACACTCTGAAAATGAAACTTGGATATTGCCAACATATCTGTCAAATAGAAAAACTCCAAGTACATGAGCTTTTCCATTTCCATTTTCACTTGTAGTGACACAGTGATGCAAGCAGCCAGAGGTCTGATCTGGTTAGAAGGAAAAAATTACCAAACAGAAGACACCTGCTGAATTGCCAAAAGAGAAAATGTATGCCAGCCTAGGAGCTGTGAGCCTGGGAGTTAGACCAGGACCAGAAGCATCCTTGAGTATTGTGTGTGGCATCTTTGAAGTGTGTCTGGGTATCAAGAAACTGATGAAATCCTNCCCGTGTACTGAAATGAAAATAAACACTGAAAGCTTTCCACTGGACATGCAATCAAACATCAGATAGCAGAGAACAAGAAATGCTGTCCTTGCAAAGTAAATTCAATTCAGATGAAATTAATGTTTCCTCTGAAATTCAAAATATTTAAAGGTGTAAAAGTTTCTTTGCAGGTTTGAAACAAGGTACTTGCCATTACTAACATTCACAGCATTGTATTAAAATTACGGAGTTTTTAACCAGATGGATGGTTAGTCTTTTAGCTAAAAGNTAGTTAGATTTTATAGGAGGCTGTAAAATTAGTTTTGCTATAGCAAACAAGGTGTTATAAAATATAAACTTACATGTGCAACACTCTGTGCTTCCTGTATCACACTCTGAAAATGAAACTTGGATATTGCCAACATATCTGTCAAATAGAAAAACTCCAAGTACATGAGATTTTCCATTTCCATTTTCACTTGTAGTGACACAGTGATGCAAGCAGCCAGAGGTCTGATCTGGTTAGAAGGAAAAAATTACCAAACAGAAGACACCTGCTGAATTGCCAAAAGAGAAAATGTATGCCAGCCTAGGAGCTGTGAGCCTGGGAGTTAGACCAGGACCAGAAGCATCCTTGAGTATTGTGTGTGGCATCTTTGAAGTGTGTCTGGGTATCAAGAAACTGATGAAATCCTGAGCTACTATCAATAAGTGGTATTGACAACACACAAACTGTCATTGCAACTTATCATCCAAAAGATGAAAACTAGTCTGGAAAAAAAGGAAAACATCCCAAGAATGTAAGATTTCATAACCGCCATGGGCAGTTCTAACTGCAAGAAAAGAGAAAGAGCCTGGAAAATTAAAAATTGTTCTGAAGAAACAGAAAGCATTATTCTTTGACTCTTGTGAAAAGTAAAAATCAACAGCTCCTACTGGTTAATCAAAACAGTGGTGTTCTACATTCTCTTACATTTCTATCATTTATAAATGACAAATTTTATTTAAAATGGAGCATCTCTCACTAAGAACTTCCTATGCTTCATGTACTTTCCCAAACTCTCCACATGAACTTCCTCTGAGATCTTTGTCCCTTACCAGGGACAGTTCTGGCTGACCCTAGACTTCATGTCGTGGATCATCTTTGAAATGAGGCTTTGTCTATTACTCTGTTGGACCCCCTGGACCCAATTCTGGGATCATTTCAGTCTGTCCTCCCATTTCTGGGATGATGAGGCCATCCCCTCTGGGATCAGCTTGATCTCCCCTCCAGAATAGTTTGGCCCTTTTTGAAATCCATCTAATGCACTTGAAACCAATTTTATTATGAACGTACATATATGTGCATACACGTAATTCATCATAAATGTATCTGTGGTTATATTATCAGTGTTTGCCTCACTCATGGTAAGATGCCTCTTAGGGTATGACATAAGCTTTATTTCACAGACAGTAAAATGTTAAATACATGGTATCAGTATTACAACAAAGAATAGACTATTAATTATAAAATACTTAATTTTATTCTACATTTAATTAGTTTAATAGGAGAACTGAAAATGAAATAGTGATATTTCTCTACAACTTACTGAAATCCCTTTTCTAATATTTAGTCAAGACTAATGACTATGTCAATTCAAGGACTCTTAAAGCCAGCAGAGAGAATATTATCTGCATCATGTAAGTATCGGCTAATTCCTCTGAAAAAAATGCCACATGTAATACAAAATCTTTAATTGCTTCTATCTGTGAGACCTCTTACTCTAATTTTTTGCTAACTCCTAGCAGACCAGATGAGGAAAATATGAAATCAATAGAGCTTTTTAAATTTTATTTTATTGTATTTTATTCAGAATATTGAAACCATTTTTCCCAAAAGGTGAGAATGTTAAGGCTATTTATGTATCTTAACTACCAAATTAAACAGGGCTCAGACAGCTAAGTATTTTCTGCAGTCTTCAATTGTAATGTTAACTTATTTTATCTACTTTCTATGTTCTTTTTTATGCAAACATTAGTTAATTATTATTTTAGACAAACAGGAAGTCAAGATCAAGCAAATTACAGCTAAACCATACGAAACAAGTTATTCTGGTCACTTAATAGCAATTGTAATGTAATAGAATGTTTACTCTCTCATTCAGAGCAGATTACACAACATCATGAGTGATGAATTGTTATAAATTTCATTTGAATCTAAGAAAACTTGGAGAGTGTAATTGTTTTCCAGTTTGTAATAAAATATTCATTTTGGTTCATTTACAGTTGTTTTGGGGATGAAAAGTTACTACAGTCTTAAGGCCACATTCCTCACTTTCCCCACACTTGGCACACACATTGCTGACATTTTAGCAATAATGAGTGTTTGGCAACATATCTTCAGAAGGATCAAGCAATATCTTACAACCGGAGAAGTTGCCGTGACAGATGTCTTACTGAAAGCTTTGTCCTGGCTGACAACACAAGCATTTATTGTCCGGTTAAATCTGGGCTAATCTACTTAAATCTAAATATTTAAAATGAGAATTTTTGGAGGTCAGTCAGCATTTTAAATGAATGCTTTTCTGCAGTGCTATTTTACAAGAAATCTCTCCCCAGGTCTTCATATCATTTCTGGTGCTAGAAGGAAATATTTCTTTTGGAAATGGAGGGCAATTTCCTAAGTCTTCATGTCACTTTTGGCTCCTCAGCTGAATGAACAGATATATATTGCTGTACAACTTACTATGTCACCAGTGATACAAATCACATTTTGCTGTAAATATTCATAGACTATGAACAACATAGGTTAAAAGTGCAACATAACTTTTCCTCAAATACTGTCCTAGTAGCATCTGTGCTGGGCAAAAAAATGCCATAATGAGGGTTTTCCTGCAGTCCTTACTCACAAAAATAATTAAAACCCCCCACAAACCTCTGCTCTCTGAATTGGAATGGATGCTGTTAACTTCAAATATTCTAAAGAGAAGCATATGGGAAAAACCTCATAGGAATTTTTTTGAAGATATCTGGTGTCCCAGGAACCAAATTCTATGTTAGAGACACTGAAAGCCCTGAGATATCATTTTCTGGCCTTTTAGTACTATGCATGAGGTGCTGTGGTCCCAGCAGGTCTCAATATCTAACTACATGACCTGGAAGGAATTCAGGCAGAGAACAGATGCAAATGAGGTACATAGATATTTACATAGAAACTAATCAAGTAGAAGGGAATACAGGTGACCTTGCCCCTGATGAGTAACAACTGTGTTAATTACTCAATTCAGCCTCATCCCTGATGACTTATAGCTATGTCCAGTAAAGGTAACTGTGATTAAGTGTGATAAAAGGGTTAGCTGGTGAGGGGGTTCATGAAGGATGTGGAACAGAGAGTGAGAGAATGATGAAGAAGAAGAAGGATCTTGAGGAGAGAGAATTGCTACTGCAAGGTCAGTCTGGGTCTGTAAATAGAGCCTTTGCTGGAATCTGCAGCCACAGTCTAGCTGGGTAAAAGCCTGCAGTCACAGTCTGCAAACTGATACCTGCAGTCAGAGTTTAGCAGGAAATAACCAGCAGTCAGAGGCTGCAAGGGAAACCTACAGAAGGAGCTTGCTGCAGCTGGAGTCAGTGAATAGTTGGAGTCAGGATGGCTGAGTTGTAAAGAGGAGTAAACCAGGGCCCTTTTCATACTGTGATAAACAAGAGGTCTGTGTCTCGGCTTATTTCTACCCTCTGAGAACAGGGCTGCTGCAATGACCATTCTCCTTGTCCCAGTAAATATTTAAACATTTTCTGTGAAGTAGAAAGTTTATATCAGTAAGCAAAGCAGGACTTATCCTAGAATACTTCCACTTTATTAAATCATATAGTCCTTACTTATTTTCAAGTGTATATAGTATTCAAATACTAACAGCCTATTTCTATATAGCACTTAATAGATTGATCCCTGTCAATAGACTTGTGGAGAGAAGGCGAAGGCAGAGAGGTACATCCTCTGCTCTTTGAGTTAGGGCCCTTTTCACAAAGCATTGTTTGGCTAAATGTATTCAGAAAACTTCATTCAAATTTATGCATATTTTTGAGGTGCCTGAATCCACACTTTTAGTTAA
Source organism: Cisticola juncidis (assembly GCA_013400215.1). Lineage (NCBI taxonomy): Eukaryota > Metazoa > Chordata > Aves > Passeriformes > Cisticolidae > Cisticola > Cisticola juncidis. The sequence goes on from VXBR01008565.1 coordinate 558,592, forward strand.
TAAAATATAATGTCGGCGGTAAGTTCCAATTTGGTATTTAGCCTGCCACTAGAAACATCTGACTCTTTAATAGTTCCCTAAATAAATGCAAGGAGTATCCAGCAGGGAGGAGAGAAACAAAGAAGGGAATTGGTGAGAAATCAGAAAGAAGATCAAAGTTGGTTTTAGATCTTGTGTTTTGTACAAAAGCTGTCCCATGAATAGGAAATTGAAACCAAGTGATTCAATAGCACTCATTGCAGAGTTTGTTATGTACACTTATCTAAAAACTTCAGCATTGTGAAGTCATTCTGGGCAACACCACTTCCACTGTTTTGCAGGATTTCATTATAACTGTAGGCATTTGTATAGTGGATTCGAGGATAACACACTATTATCAAGAGATCAAGGAGAAAGATAAACTTAAAGAAATACACTTTTGAGGCATTTGTAGTACACAAAGGGACTAAGTACCTTAGTGTTGGTTAAAGTCTGGATAACATTTTCTCATAACCTGTTGGAAGCTCTTGTTTTGTTGTTTTGCTGGAGTCACAGACTTACTGCGTTACTCAGTATTTCTGTTTACATCAAAGAATCTTGCTGGATCACAAACTCAGACTAGGTGGCACCCAATAGTGAGCAGGAGCACAAACATATCTCTTAACTTACAATAAAAAAAATATAGAAGTAGGTGCTGGTATTTAAAATGTATGATATGGTCTGAGTAGAGCTCCTTGTGATGACAAATGACATGTCTGAACCAGCGTAAACAAAACTTGTTTAGCCAAGTTTTGTGTCAGGGAAGAAATTAAGAAAATCTCAAGTTCAGTTTCTCTTGAGCAGGGCTCTCTAATAAGCAGAAAATCTCAAATATCAAGGAAAAATATTTTTCATATATACACTTTGCTCTTGCATCTCTATATAATATCCCCAGATTTTTCTGTTAAAAATGAAAGGAGTAAGTAACATCGGAAGTAATTTACTGGCTGTTTTATTTAAACTGGGTATGTTTCTGGAAAGAAATAAAGATTACAACCTGGGTAAAATATTGGATTTTATCAACCAGGAAGAAAAACTGAATTGGTAAAACCCAGAAAATATAATATAAGTACCAGAAGCCAGTGCTGTGAGAACTATTGGAAGATGGCTGAGTATCATATGCTGATGAGTAAGGGTAAAGATCTAAATCAATTTCAAACTTATGCAGAAAGTGCTACAAATGTTAATATACTACTGAGATGTTACAAGCTCATCTGTTCGACCGGTGAGTCAGAAGCATGGAGAGAAATACAGCAGAAGTCAAAGGAGCAGAATTGTTCTCCAATGCAGAGAGATGGGGGGAAACTAGGCAAAAAAGGGAAGGAGGAACAGGAGATAGAAATTATTAGCAACTCTCAACTTGGACTCCCTTATAAAAAGAATGACACAGATGCTAATGTCTTGAAGAAGGGTACAGTGTCATTTCACTTTTATTCATGCCATTTTATCTGTCTACAGACAATTTTACATTCAAATCCCTTCATTCATCCTGCCACTAATAGTGCTTGTTTTGGAGTTTATTTATTATAGAGCATTATCTTGAAAAAAGAAGGTTTTAAAGACTTGCTCTTTTAAAGGTAAACCTCTCTTTAAGGGAGGATTACAGACAATCCCTGACTGTAATGAATTACATGCTTGTGCAAAGGAGAGCTGTTTCTAGGAGTATCCAGAAGACTTTTTGAAAGCTTTGTCTCTCATGTGTTGCAAGGGATAGAAAACACACATGCTGCTCTACCAAAAATCAAAGTTGTGGTATATGGTAGCTTATCCTGATTAAGACCATCCCTGTTTGTTAGTAAGTAGAAGAGAGCAATAACAGCAGGTGAAGAACTGTTTGGCCCCATGTCTTGGGTTATGTAACCAAAAAAAGAGTGTATTCTATTTCATCTGTTGAAATCAGCTGGGGAGATGTTTGGGTTTTTTTTCCTTTATCTCTTGTAACTCCAAGGATGAGAGGTGGATGCCTTCTGATAATAGGCCAGCTGTTAAACCAGGTGGGGCAGTGTTTCTTACCTCTTCCACCACTGTCCACCCTCCAGGGGATATCCTCTGTTAATGGGCCATTAAGGCTCACCAGTGACATGACACATTACACCATCCCATTGTGAGATGTTCCACCCAGTGTGAGGTAGACAACTGTTCCTACCAAGATAAAAACTGAGATGTGGGAACACCAAGCATCTTCTTTTCCACTGGATTCTCAGAGGAAGACTGAACTCATCTCACCATCACTACAGGATCATCTCTACTCCANTGGAAGGGACAAAGCTAATTTTGAAAGCGGGCAGAAAACAGAGTAAGTTTTGGAGAGGAGAGACTGAGTTGTCTAATTGTTTGGATATGAATATGATCTAAGTGTGTGATCTTAGCTATTGTTCATGGCAATCTAGAGCTCAGTACAGCAGCCCTTTAGTTTCAACTTCATATCAAGAATTCTCAGAAACCTGGGACACTTCAGGCTGCCATCTCACCTCATGACAAAGTGAACTTGCTCAAGAATCAGGCTGCCTGAATGTTCTCAATGATTTCATGTACTCTACAATGGGCTTTTCAGAGTAGAGAAGACATTATTAAGGACAGAAAATCTCAGAATTTCCGGAATACCTTTGGAGTATGAATAGATGGATATAGGGGTAATATGTAGCTGAATTGCAGACGTATTCTCTGATTTCTCTTTCATACACAATAATACCTGAAGTGGATAAATTGTTCATTTTTGTCAAAGCAGAGAAGTAAAAACTTATGGACGTTGACCAACATGAAAATAATATTTCTTTATTATGCTATTACTTTCCAAGGAAGACACTTCCACATAGCTCTAAGATGTTAAGAAATATCTGGAAGGAAGACCAGAGGACAGTATTTCCCCTATATGTATGTCAGCCAAACCAGAGCAATTCTTGTTGGTTATTAACTCACTGTGAGCTATATTTAGTTGAAAACAAGTATTTAAAAGGCACAGGAGAGAGTTATGCCTACTCTGAGATATTATCAAGACCTAATAGTGAACTAATTTGCATTAAAAATAAATGTGGTTATAGACTTTACCTGCATTAATAAATGTGGGTTGGTTTTTTTTTTTTTTTTTGTATAAAATAAGGAACATGCAACCTGTGTGTTCAGTAAGAAACAGTGAATTATGTCTCAGAGACAATTCTGATACAAGAAATTTGTATTTTGCTTATATATTTTGACAGATATTTGTAATTTATAAGCTATAGGCCTTGGATAGCTGTCCAAATCATCGTATTTTTCATGGTTCTTTGCTGAGAGCCTAAAACAACAACCTGCATCTTTCTGCTCAGTACTGTGGAACTGGCAGTGTGTTTGTCTGTCATTCCCTGGTGGAGAAAAATGGAGAAAATGCAACACAGTAAATTCTGTCAATGTCAGATGATGTCTGCACTTCCCTATGAGCACACAGCCCTAGACAGCACTGATGTAAATGTGTGCAGTCCTGAAAATCCCAGCTCAGCTTCCCACACACCCTTAAAGCACAGCATTCTGCAGGGACTGCTGCTCTTGGCTTTGTTGTTCAGCACGCAGAGCTGTGTTTCCTTGGTTGCCCAGCAGTTCTTCAGGCTTTGTAGCCCTAAGCTGGGATGACATCTCTCTCCAGCTTTCAAGTATGGACACTGTTCAGCAGAACTGCTGTCCAAAGGGCATTCTTGTATCCATACCCAGGCTATTCCTACCTGGACAGAACAAAAAATGTGGCAATGGATCAATCTTTTTCAAGAGTATGTGGGAAGGAGGGTACCCTGCTTCCATCCTTCCAGGCTCTGGGTGCCATGGCCCTGCTCTCTTTCCCAGCTCCTAGGGCACAGGCTGCCGCTGCTCCAGAAACTGCCTGGGGACCCTGGGCTCACACCACTGGGAAAGCCCTGGGATAGAAAGAGAGGGGAGCTTCACTGGGGCAACTTCACAGCTCCCATTTTCTTGGGAAGTGCGCCTGTGACCAGACCCTCAGCTTGGATCTTTGTCTGAGCTACACCGCGATCTATGCCCAACCTTGTACCTGCTCTCCATCGCCTACTGCCTGCACTGGGCTTCACACCTGACTGTCTCAGCACCACGGTCTTGCCAGGCATTTGCAGGGCTCTGGGCTGGGCATGAGCACAATCCCGCTCTGAGGATCATTTGAGCACTTGGTGTTAAGCTGTTGCTGGATAAGGAGATAGACCTGAGTACCTCCCAAGAAGGGAGTCGTACCTGTATGTGGTTTCCCAGGCCCCCCTAAGGGCTGTGTAGACTGTGGCAGTGGGGAGATGTGAAAGTCTCTCAGTATCTCCTCAGGTCAAGGAAGACCTTATATCTGTTCTATTGGACTGAAGAGACTTCTAGAATTAGTTGATTATGATAAAGAAATAGAGAAAAAGACCCATGAGCCCCAGAGAAGACCAGAGCTGAAGGAATCTTTGCCTGAGGATTTCCGTCTCACCAGAGGCAGGTGGGAGGGCTGCTTTTGGGTAAATCTTCCTACAGCATTCAAATTGATTCAAAACTAAGTGAGACTAAACTCTTTCTACATGTGCTTGTCCTGTACAGAGCCTGTGTATCTGGTAACATGATTGTCTCTTCCTATTTAGGATCTAGGTATTGCAATACTGTGGCAGTCATTATCTAAGCCTCATTTTGGTTTCATACTCTTATTTCTGTGTTAACAACATAGCATTTAAATGAGAACATGGCCACAAATATGATATCTTCTCTTACTCACACAGATGAGGATTCTAAGATGAGAATATGGAGTTCTTATTTCAATAATGAAGAGAGTAAGGCTGTTGCTATCTCCATGATCAGGGAGGTGCCTGGGGCTGGGGCTCTCTGGTGTCCCAGGCTGCAGTTCCTGCCTTGAGTACCAGGCCCTGCCTTGCTGTCCTGGGGGATCCCCACAGTTCTCAGGGAGACCCCAGCCCCCATGGGGCCCTGGTGGACATTGACTTTTGTGATATCATACACCTGTGACAGTTCCTTTCCCCACCTCCCAAAAATATATATTAAAATAATGGTACTATCCTCAAGGTTGTAATTGTGTCCAAACCTGAGACAAACAGACCCCTTTGACTCCTATACAGAAACCATACCCTTTATGTAGAAATAACTAAGAAATGGTTGTCTGAAATTTCCCTGCACTAGCATCCTGCTCATTTTAAAACTGCGGATAGTTATTGGATTGCACTTGAGAGCTCAAAATTAGGAGAACCAAAATAAATGTGTGCATTAGGCCATTACAACCCTCTCTTTTCAGATCCCAGGCTGTGATGGCCCCAGCATAAGGAAATTAATCAAATTTTCAATACTGCAGAGAATGCCAGTGCAAGGCATAAGAGGGGAAATGACCTGTGAGATTACCTAGTCTGCCTCACTGCCACTGCAACATCATTACTGTGAAAGTGTTTTATTCATACTGTCTCAAGACTCAGACAATATCCTGTATCTTGATTTCCTTGTATTTTAAACAATGGGAATTTTGCCGCACTGGGGAATTGAACTTAAGTGGCCTTCATTACAATTTTTTAAATATTAAATTCAATTTTATTTTACCCATACTACTATTAAATTGAAAAAGGCCATCTTGCATGAGAAATAATACTTTAAATGAACAATAAAGTTGCTTGAGTTTCATTTATGCAAATTTGGGGAAAATCTCTGAAGAGAAAAAACTGAAGAATTCTACATGAATAAGAGCTTAGGCTGGATTTTATAATCAGTCTTGTTAATCAGATATTAAATATGTGACCACAGTGTACCATTTTTCAGATGTATTTTTTGAAAACTTTTAATAAATTTTTAATTCCATGTTCAGAAACTGCAGCATGTTTTGGTGCTCTGAGAGGTAAAATCTGTACATTTGCAGAGGTATCTGTGAGATAAAGCTGAGTCTGAATAAACTTTACTCTTGCAATGCATTAGAAGAAAAGAAAAATTGAGTTTAAATGTTTACATGGAGTTTGCTAACATGTCTATTAGAAAAAAAAATGTTTTTCACTTGTAAGCTGAGCAAATGTAATATGGTTTCATTGAAATGCAATAAAAAACCACAATGCATTTTATAGTCACATTTTAGAGCAGAATCACATGTCAAGTATTTACATGAGAGTCTGCAACAGTTCCTGGGCTGGAAGTGTTTATTAGGTACCACTGGCTTGATTCTGCTTTCCCTGCATCTTGTGTAGTCATTTACACCTGTGCAATGATGCATTCCACTTCACATTATGGGCTTTTTATGAGGTTTTGTCAGCACCAAGGGGTCATAAAGTCAGTCAATATAATCATTGAAGAATACCTTCAGACTCTGCATGGTGTGCAATCAACTTAAAAGTCTTTTATCACTCTTCTTCATAAGCCTGTAAATACAAACCATAAATCTATAATTACAGAAAAGGGTGGCTGACTACAATTTGAAATATGTGAAGCAAGTGAAAACTGAGTGGAACAACAAGTCTAGTACAGATCTTTGCATTTTCCTGCTCCTTCCATGTCCTGAAAGATGCCAAGATTTTGTTTGGTTTGGAAAAGATAAAGTGGTAGGAGAGGCTGCAGATAATCTTTACTTCTAAAGACTAGCTGAGCCAGATCATTCCCAAATGGAAGAATTTAATACATAACCTTCATATTAATCCAGTAACGTCTTATCCCTTTAAAGACTGTGGCTCATTTTTCCTTCAAACTCATTTCAAAGTTTTTGTCTCTTTGCCTCTCTTGCCATCTTTAGAAATTCTATGCATCTTTTTTTAATGGTCTCTTAAGGTAATTTGCAATCCCAGAGAAATAAAGGAAGAAATACTTTTTATGCCTTACCTTGGAAACTGTTTAATGCCATCAAAATTTCCTGAAAAAAATTCATTTTAATTTTCATATTTGTATAGAAGAGACCATCAAAGCTACCCAATAGCCAGTGACGGGGACAACAGAGACAAGAAGGGTGAACTTGTCTGCCAGGAACAGATGATGGGTCTGGCTTTTACGACTGCACCTTGTTTCTGAACTGCCTAATTCTTCACCAATGACTGATTTAAATTCAAGAATTTCTGTTACAGCTGGACTGAACATCTCATTTGACTTTGCTAAATGAAACTTTAACATTAAAACATACCAAGGGAGTATACTTGGACTCAAATGAGTGAGACAGCCATTTTTAGTCCTCTATTCCTTCTATAAGCCAGCTGTTGGTGGAAAAGACTTCATACAGCTGCTCCTGAATTTTTTTGCCTTTGCATATAGATCAGAAGACTCATACTTAACAGTGGAAAGAAGGAACAAACCCAAGATTTTTGCAGCAGTAAGTTCTGAAAGCAGGGGTTACTAATTTGAACTAGATGGTAAAATATTTTCTTTTGTGGGGAAAGCTTTGAGGAGTTGAAAATATCCTCATTGTTGACATTTCAATGAGCCCAAGGATCTGTGAGGTTTTTGCTTGCAAACCCTTTGAAGTCCTTCTTAGAACAGCAAATAGCTCAGGGAAAGAGACAAGCATCTGAGATGCAGGAGGTCCACTTTGTCATTCCTGAATTCAAAGCAGAGATAGAAGCATCAGCTGTATGCATGTCACAGAGTATCCTGACCACCACATTTTAGTTATTTGGGCTCATTACCTCCTCACCAGATGCCAGCATATTATTCTACCAGTAGGAAGATTGGGCATTATAAGAAATATTGAGAAGTATTATAAGAAAAAGAAATAATATGACAATTATGTCAAATAAAAAAAAGTGCATATGGGAGGTCCATACTGATCTAATTTCTGCTTTATAACCAAAGCAAATGGAAAAGGAATATTAATATGACAAATGAGTGAAAGCTGTTGGTATAATGTCAAATTTCTGGGAAATGTAAACAAAAGTTATCCTGTGGTCACAGAAGAATGTCAAACACCAATACATCATAGAAATCCATTATGATAGCTCTCAGCCCTGTCTGTGCAGCTTTCCCATCAATGCATCGTAAAAAAACTGAGGCAAATCCGGCCCCTATTTAAGGGCTTAGAGACAAAGAAAAGGAGTTCCAGCTTTAGAAGAAAACAAAGCAGCAGATCCTCACCAGTGCTGATATCTACTATACAATTTGCTCTCGAGATTCACATGATGGCCAGTGCTGGTTCTAGATTTTGTCAGAATTGCCCTCAGTTCAGCCACTCAGGGAGGCAATCTCCTCTTCTCTCACTAGATCCACCCTGTTTACAAGCAGTAGATCAAGGAGAGCATCTTTCTGAGTCTGCTTCTTTTATCTTTTCCATAAAGTTGTCATCGAGACTTCGAGGAATCTTCTGGCCTGGGCTGTGTTGGTATACCTTTGCAAAGACTAAATTCTCTCAGCTACTTTATTTTTAACCTCATTTAAAAAGTTTTCTTATGTTAAACACCCTCTTACTGCTTAAACACAATTTCATTTTTTTTTTTTTTACTCTTTTGGAGTCTTTAAGATTTTTGAATTTCTAAATAATTGCAACCTCTTCAGCTGTAGAACCACTCTTGAAGACATAGAGTTCCAGGTGCTCCAGAAAACCAGTCAGACATTTGTGCCTTTTTCAAGGTGATACAGGCCAGTTTGGGTTTAAAACAGTCCCTGACGATATCCAGGGGGTTCTTTATACTGCAGCCACATGTGGTGTTTTCCCAGTCCACACAGGATTCCACAGTGCTTTCTGGTTTCAGTGTTTTTTCATCACTCTCTATTGAAGTAATTTTTGTCATTTGTACATGTAGCTAATAAATAGAAACTTAAATTGTGCTTTTCCTATCATGATAACTACTGAGGTGATTAGGGTGGTTTTTTTAATTTGGTTTCATTCTATATGCTTTGTAACAGATAAGTAATCTAACATCAGCATGGGCCATATTTTTTTTCCTTTTTTTTTAATCTAGATGAAACAGCATGGTTTACCAATAAGGAAATTCCCAAGCCACATGCTTTTCTGCATCTGCAGTTTCACTTCGCCCCCTCACTTCAAAGCACACTGGTGATCCCCTTGGTTTTAAGTGCTCTTAGTGTGGCTCACATACAATCTGCTCTTTCTGTGCAGACAGAAGTTTAATCCAGAAATTTTCTTAACACCTTAAGTGTTTATTTAATGTAGCTGAATTGGACCAACTAATGGACTGACAAATTCAAAGAATAAACAATAATAAGGCAAAAAAGACCTATCCATTGACACATCCAGATACTGCCAGATTTACTGCCATGCAGAAAATTACTCATATCAAAAAATTAAAATTCACACTCTGATAGTTCAGATAGGCAAGTGTGCCTGGTTTTGATGTCTTTTCAGAGGAAGAAAACCTCCTTATTTTTAAAATATGTTTCCAGGCCGGCTTGCCAAATACTAGGCTTTCTAAAAAAAAAGAAGATGGAACAATGTATAAAATACTATAAAATAGCCTTGCTCTATTTTATTTTCAGTTCTCTTATGGTTTCCCAAAGTCATTTTGGGAGGGTTTGTATCATGCTGTGGGACAATATTCTGTATGAAATTCCTGTTCCAAGTAGAAAACAAAACTTTGCTAGACTGATCACAGCCACCTACCTGCATACTCATAGCACTTGTGCACACTGAGTTCCACAGTTTCTAAATGTCTTAGTGTGTCTTTCTTACAGAATTTGATGTAAAATTTTTGAATTTTTCTAAAAAATGGAAATCAAAATAATGCGTTGTGAAGAATGAGGATGAGTAATTGTTAGAAAAGAACATGTATATTTTATTCTAGGAAAAAAGTTCTCAAAGTATTTGTAACTGATGGTTAAAAATCATCTCATGTAAAAGAGGAGACTTTGATATAACTTTTGTTATCCTGTAAGATTTATCCACCTGAAACTGGACCACATTTACAGAAACAATCATTGCTTCATAGAGAGCTAGCAAGAAGCCTACTCATTCAGTGAAGGGTGACCACAACAAATGGAACTGTTTCATGATGCATAAAAACTTGAAATATCCTGTCTCTGTTAATTTAAGAAAAAATAAGAAACCTGCATTGTAAATTATTTTTCTGCTGTTTTCTGATGAAGCTGACTTATATCATTATCAGCTCTCTAAATTGACACTATGCCTTGAGCATTTTCTGCTGGCTTGTGCTGTGGAAAATAAACACTAGAAATTAAAAGGGACTTTGAAGCTACTAATAGCATTTCATTTTGCAGTTGCAGAACACATGGTTTTTGTTCACTGTACATGGTCAATGACTGCTGACAGGTTATTCACCTCTTGACCTTCTATTGCAATTTGATGATGTGAGAGGCCTTGGAGTCTTTGAAGCTTACACACACTAAAGAAATATTATCAGCCAAACTCTTAATAAACCCAGAATAGATGGAAATACCCCATTTTTACAGAAATGAGACAGGATGGGCATCCCCACTAACATGAGAAATAAAGATGCTGAAAAGGAAACAAAAACTTACTAAGTCTGCATGCACTGCAAGTTCTCTGAGTGGAATTATTTTCACTATTTAAAAAAAGATCACTCTGAATACTTTCTGAAACTAATGAAATTTACTTGACAAAAAGAAAAAGTGTTTGATTTTGCCAATGAGAAGTCAGACATAAAGAAAAAAATTTGCCACACTTTAAGTAAGTTCCTATAAACTACCATGAACGGTCATCTTAGATGCAAAAGATTTCATTTTCTGGGTGTGCAGTCTCACATTAACAGAGTTGCTTACAAAATGTATTCAAAACTTATTCCAATAGAGATTTGAACAGAAAGAATGTGAATAGTTTAAAATATATACCTGGAGTTGACTGAAAGACATTATGGGTAGCAATATTTTCAAGTTTTGTCTCGGCAGACATGATAAGGACCAGTTTGTGAAGGTGTGACAGCAGAAAACAGTGAAATAAGTAGAGTGTTTCTTCTCCTTGTGCATATAGGCATGCATGCATCATATCCTTACTGTCTCTACTCCTTCCTTAATACTAAGCTTTGCAGGAAAAGTTCAAGATGCCCAGAGATGGCAAAGAGAAAGGTCTTTATATGCTTTCTGATTGCTGAGACAGTCCTCCTGGTATGCAGGACTTTAAAAATCTCTCCACACATGACAATCTTGAGAATCAAGGAAGAAAACTTCACTTGAATCTAGTATGTATTACAAAGAAAGCAAATACTTCTAAAGGAAGCAGAAAAAACTGGCCCAATGTAATTTTTTGCATGCAGAAGAAACCTTATGGGACATATATGTTTTTACCAGATTTTTTTTTTTGCTTCCGTGCTATTGTAGCTTGCAATGAGTTTGCTATTGTTCTGAAAATGAGAACTCCAAGCAGATTTTTATTGCCGTGTTATCCATGCAGATCCTATTAAGGAGTGACTATAGATTTCTAATGATGCTGGTTGTGTTATACACTGTTAACCAGAGGTTAGGAACAGTACTGGACTCTGGAATTCATCTACAGGGGTTTTGACTTCAATGTGAGCATATAGGAGATAATTTTTATGTCTGTAATTCACTGAAGTTGTAGCCTTTGAGCATAAGTCAGAAGTTCAAGAATGGTTTTCACATGTGTGTAGATCAGCACTAAATAAAAGAAAAAGGAAAAATTAAAGCATTTCTGAAAGAATACCTGTGAAGTAAATATTGAAAGTGAAGTTGGAGAAAATGCAGAAAATGCATTCTTTTAATATAAATCAGATAGAGGAATCAAATCACACTTTGATGAAATCTAATCATTAAGACAAGAATTGTGGTAGGAGGCAAATTAACACAAAAAGACATGATGAGAAAGTCATACACTTTTACACAAATAGAGAATAAGCACAATTTACTGTGCTTTATTTGCCATCTCTGCTGGTAAAAGTACACACATCAATTTAATAATGAAGTGGCAATTTGGTGCAATCGCATTTTGGAATGCCATAAAAAGTTCAAAGAATTTGACATTTAGTTATTTGCTCTGGAATTTCAAACCACCCCAACAACCACAACAAGCAACAACTTTCTGACATAAAATTGAGCTTATTAGGCTTAATGAATTATTTTGGAAAATAATGGTAAATAATTATAAAGTAATACAAGCTGAGGTTTTAATGAAGTTATTCTGTCCGTAAGCCTCGCAGCGAATACAACCTAACTGCCCAGTAACTTCCACAAAAGTAAATTGCAACTGGCCCAGACAAAATGGGGTCATCCCATGATGCTTTCAGTGTTTATGGTGGTGCATGGTTTAGTGCTAATCTCACCCAAATCACAGGTTGACTGCTGAAGTAGGAGCTCATGAAATCTCCTGGAATGCCAACAGTGCTCACACCAGCTGCTTGAAAGACATTCTAGTGACAATAGTTCTCTGTTTGTGGGCTTAAGTCTGGCCCACGGACAAAATGCTCAAAAAATCTGTTAGTTTTTCTTGCTTTCTCTCAGATCTGACTAATGCCCAGCAGAATAATCAGTGTTGAGAGAATTCTGTTAGCAAAATTTTTAAAATTTAAAATTTTACACATGTGCAACACATCAGTGCCCCATTTTTTTTAAGCCTGATTTTACTATAATGGAAACAGCCATATTTGCAGAAATTCCATTGTAATATTTGGAATTACAAATTATGCGTACAAATTACATGAAGAATGCTGCAAGTATATTAGATCAGATGAATGAAGTCTGCAAACATCTTTTCTAATTTTCCTCTCCCTAAACAAGATGTTCACTATTTTAACATTTGAAGAAAAATGAATGTCTTTATGTTCCAGTGTTTTGGATTCTTTCTTTTCAAATTTCATGTCTTTATGTGTTTAGGAAAGAAGCCACCTTATTTATGATTTACCTCAATTTCTCTGCAGACAAATAAAATTTTAAAAAGGGTGCATTTTGAAATACACAAAACACATTTTGGAGAAAATGCGTAGAATACACTCTTGTTTTGTAAATTCAACATAGTGTTTTCAATAATTCAGTCAAAACAAAATTCTGAAAACTTTAGTTTTAAAACAAGCTTTAAGGGTGTTTCTGCAAGTGTCTTAAGGAGAAACACTGTACAAATAAAAAGCTTGTCATTGAGCTTTAAAACATGGTGGCCCCAGACTGAGTTCATTGTTGTTATGTTGTTGAAAAATTTTAGTTTTGTTGAAACAACATTCTGAAGCAAAAAGTTATTTAGAGAAAAATTATCCCAAAAACTTGAGTAATGTATATATATATGCTTTAGGGCAACCAATACTTAGCAATGTACTTGCTTTTAGGGAGAAGTGTGAAAATTGCTATGTGGGGGTTAAGTGCCGTGCATTTTAAAGATTAATGTAAAAGAGGCATTCAAAGAAAAATGCTCCTTCATAGATGAAAAACAAAATAAGACTGCCTCTCAGGTACACTATTTTCCTACCCCCACAGGCCTAATATTTCTGGTGTAAAATACATACAGACATACTGTACTGTAATGCTGCAGCTGAGACTTATCAAGAAGCTCTGAGATGATTGTACCTAGAATATCCTGCTTTATTCTCCTATTACATGTCTAGTAAACTCTCACTGATTTCTTTTGAAATACACACTCTTTCAAATGCATTCACCATAAAAATGGACTTTCCTTATATAATTCTTGGCCTAACCTCTAATGTACTGAAAACAAAATACTTCATCTTTTCTTGGCAGATTTAGTGATTACCTAGGCACAGACCCAATACTGCTCTTTGCTAGGGTTGGTTTTTCCTGTTTCCATTTTTAAACAATGTAAATTCAGTAGCTAAAATTATTGGGACTACTTACAGATGAACACAAAAAAAAATTTTCTAATAATAGTAATAACAGTAATAACAACAATTAATTTTATTTTAGAAAACTTAGAGTAGCACAGTTTTCTAACACATTAAATGTGGTAAAAAAAACCAACTGTATAGGCTACGAGAAGATTTTTTACAATGAGGGTGGTGAAACAGTGACATGGATTGCCTGGAGAGGTGGATGTCCCATTCCTGGAAGCCTTCAAGGTCAGGATTAATGCTCTCAGCAAACTGATCTAGTTGAAGATGTCCCTGTTCTTGTAAAGGGCTTGGACTACAAGACCTTTAATGTTCCCTACCAATCCAAACCATTCAATGATTCTAAGTCTAGAAGACCACTAATTGCCAAATCAGCAGAAGTATGTTAGTTCACTCACAAACTGAATATTAAAGGTTATCTACTTCATATATTGCACATTAAAAAAAAGAAAAAAATCAGATATTCAGAGCAATATGTAAAGAAATACGCTTTTTAACCAAATAGAATTATTATTGTTTATCGCCCTGCTGTGCCAGCTTGCTTTTGACTAACTAATACATCCAATAACATTGCAGAAGTTAGGAAGGATTATCTTTAAATTATATTTCGTGAATAATTACAAATAACTAATAATGAATATAAAAATGAAGGAAACTGTTTGCACACATTTCATCAACAGAAATAACTAAATGCATTTATATTTTCTAATGTATCCCTTACCTTCTAGTTACCATCAGATATGTGTGGAGAGGTAAGTAGAAATATCTACATATGGCATGCAAATGAAAATGCATAAGTTGTTAATTTCAATTCCCTCAGTCATAAAATCAAGCTATTGACAGCAGTCATAAATACAATGTTTAATATCTTAAACTAGGCAGAAACAGAAATTCATGTGGTAACATTAAAAATAATTGAATAATTAAAATATTCATTAAGAAAAAGAAAACAAACTTAAAAATTACTACAAAGGCATAGGTCAAATCTAAATATGAAGTCTGACTCATGGTGCTGCATATTGAAAATATACCTGATGACAGCATGGGAATCAGAAAATTCAGTAAGCTTTCAAACTGTGTATGAGTCTAAAAATGATAAACAAATCACTGCTGCACTATGTGCCCCAAGGCTGCTAGTCTCTTCACACACATCTGAAAGATTCTGTTGATGAATGTGTTCAACACAAATAGATAAATTAATTTTCAAATTATGTGTTTGTCCTGAAAATTGAAGGTATATTCTTTAGTACTGAAATTATTTTTTTGTGTGCAAGAAGAACTACAAGATATCTGTCACAAAATGCTTGCAGTGGGAGACATTCACGTATCAAATATGCATGTCTCATTTCAGAAAGATGTAATGTTCGTGAATTATGTCTTTTTTGAGGAGAATACCACAATTCTAATCCACAAGCTCAGTTTTTGTTTTGCTTAAAATAGCTGTCAAATGAAAAAGTCTATATTTCCTATCCATTTTTACCCTCTTCATTTTCTCCTCTCACAATCAAAAGAGCAAGGAGCAGAAGGATGGAGTCTGTCAATATAACCCAATTTAATACAAACCCCTTGGCCATACCAGGTTCAATATCTGCAGAACTTCCACATGGCCACAGAAAAATAAGCTAATCTGGACAGACTCACAGAAAGCTGTATTTTCCACTGAGTAAAAGCCTTAGTGGCTTTTACTGACATTTTCCATCTCAGACTGAAACCATTAAGGAGGCATATGAACACCTGAAAAACAAAGTGATTCTGAGACTTCCAGCTGTGAGTTGTATAAGGGCTTTTTACAATTATCCATTTTCTGGTTGCCAATTTCAAATGATGTGTTATTACATTTTTTTCTCAAAATAAAGATCAAGTTCTTTTAAGATTTAGAAAATGTTGTGGTAATGGAGAGACCACCCTGTTGGGTCTGTTGCACTGTGCTTTCTGCACTGAAATTTTAATCCATTTTCATCCACACTGGAAATTTCTGTGTTGAGTCTTCACTGAATAACTACTCAGCCTGCATGAGAAGTCTGTGAGCCTTCATGGGGGTACAAGGGAAGAGGTAAGCTGAGCTGGGGAGGCTGGGACTGTTGAGGGGAAAAATTAGAACAAAGGGACAGGAGGGTAAAAGAATTCCAGGATAACTTTGCTTGAGGAAAATGAACCTGGAATTAGGAGTGAAAAATGGAAGAGTGTAAGGAATATGCATAACAGAAAGGGAATTAAGGTTTCAAAACAACAGATGTTTTTCTATTTGATCACCAGTTATGATTACAAATTCAAATTAATTATTCTAAACCAAGCATAAATAATTTTAAACATAAAACTAGTGGGACACTTTCATTCTGCAATTTAATTTGGAATGTTTATAAAAGACAATTATTTTCTTTTAATCTTGTAAAGAAAGGAAGATTAAAAACAGAGACTAAAATAACACTCATGTCTTCCTACCTGACATGAACATAAAACATATGTTAAGAACAGGAGAAAGCACTCTCCAGTGTCTGTAAGTTTTCTGCATTATTATTTTATTCTGTTACTGACTCACTGAAAGTAACCAATGGCAGAATATTAAAAACTGGTGTGAGAATTCTACTGATAACACTCAAGACAAACTTTACCTGAGGCTATATTTGCTACTTGTGTCAAGAGCAAGTCTTCCAGATGGATATAAGCAAAGTATTTGTTGACTCATCCCCCAGGGAGGTCTGCTGCCTCCCTGGTGCTTGGGTACAGGCTATTACTGAGAGACTTCCTGGGCTGATTCAGCCCTCTGATTACTGCCCACTGCTGATACTCCAGGCTGGAAGTGGTGAGATTGAAAAGAGGAGTTTCAGAGCAGCCAAAAGGGACTGTAGGGTACTGGGTCAAATGGTTGATAGAACAGGGGCACAGGTAATGTTCTGCTCAGTCCCTTGGGTAGCTGAGAAAAATGAAAGGATAAAGGACGGGGAGAGACCAAATTATCAACAAGTGGCTCAAGGACTGGTGTCATTAGCAGAATTTTGGGTTCTTTAATCATGGGGCAACATTTACAGCACCTGGTCTGCTGGAACTGGATGGGCTCCATCTCTCTGGTAAGGGCAGAAGGATTTAAGCTCATGCACTGATGGAACTCATTGAGAGGGCTTTAAACTAGGTTTGAAGGGGGAAGGGGATGCAGCTGGGCTGTCTGGAAGCAGGCCCAAGGGTGGTAAGCCTGAGTTAGGGGTGAAATCAGTAGCCCAGCTGAGGTGCATGCATACTAATGCAGGCAGCATGGGCAGAGATCTTGAGGGCACAGGAACAGACTGTGTCCTGTAACTTGAGTCAATGAGGCAAACATCCAGCCTGGATGGGCACAGAGGTTTTGAAGGAACTTAGGAATAAAAGGAGGATGTATCCTCTTTGGAAGGAGGGTCAGGTTTCTCAGGAAGTATTTCAGGGGGTTGCCAGGGCATGTAGCAAAAAAATTAGGGAGGCCAAAGCTCAGTTCAAACTTAACGTGGCAAGCTTTGCAAAAGATAGTAATAAATGTTTTTACAAATATATTAACAGCAAAAAGAAAGGTAAGACCAACCTTTGTTCTCTACTGGATGTGGCAGGGAACTCAGTAACTACAGATGAGGAGAAAGACGCAGGGCTTAATACCTTCTTTG
>VXBR01008565.1:576760-588422 GCA_013400215.1 Cisticola juncidis
CCTGGAGAAAAGGAGACTCAGAGGTGACCTTATCACTCTCTACAACTTTTTGAAGGGTGGCTGTAGTCAGGTGGGGTTGGTCTCTTTCTCCAGGCAGCAGCTGATAGAATGAGAGGACACAGTCTGTAGCTGCTCCAAAGGAAATATAGGCTGGATATTAGGGAAAAGTTTTTCCTAAGAGTGGAAAGAATGATTGGGTACTGGAACAGTCTGCCTGGGGACGTGGTGGAGTCACCATTCCTGGATGTGTTTAAAAAAGGACTGGATGTGGCATTTCCTACCATAGTTTCATTGAGGTGTTAGGGCATGGGTTGGACTTGATGATCTTGAAGGTCCGTTCCAACTTCGTGATTCTGTAATTTTGTGAAAGTATTTTAAAAAAATGAAATTATACAGTATATGGTATCTTTATACTTCATTTTTGATAATATCCATAATTAGCTTTCCTTCCTGCCTCCCTCCCTTCCTTCTTCATTTGTTTTCTTATATAGACATCTCTTACATATGTATCTACCTCTCTCTTTCTTTCTACCTATTTACCTTCTTATATTCAAGAAGTATAATTCAGTTTCTTGTTTTGCTCTACAGATAAAGAAAGCATTTGTTTGCCTCACTGTGATACAAGGAGAGCACAAGTCAAAGAAAGATGGTAACAGCAAAAGCAAGTTTGAAAAACAGACTGTAAATTAAACTGAAAATGTAAAGGACTTTCTTTGAATTTATTAATTTGTGAGCTACTGATAAAGGCAAATCTAAGAAAAGATATGCTGGACCTGAACATGTTCGGTGGAGAAAGATGGGAATACATTCTTCAAAAGTGTGATCTGAAAGTCCTCACATCAGATCAATTTTCCTAAATTTAAACTGATGAAGCTGATGGAAAACAGTTTTTAAAGCACAAAGTGCTTACAGATGAGTGACAGTTGTTACCCTGTGCTCGTGCCAAAGGGATAAGGAAGTTACACCGTCCCACAATCTACTGTGTGGGATGTTTCTTGGTCTTGCAAGGTCATCCTGTATGTAAAAGATTGTCTCTATCTCAGTCCAACACATTGGATTTAGTAACCTCATTGCCACTGCTGCTCTCCAGAGGCTTAGATAGGATTTTTACGCTAAAGAGGAGCATAGGGAAGAGTGTCATCTCTGTGTCAGAGATGAAGTAATTTTGATGGGTAAATTAACTCTGTTGCTGCTTGCTGCTCTCTCAGCATGTTTTAAGGTGCTTGTGTCAACAAGAACAAAGATAATGGGAGAAAATGTGTTTAACATCTTGTGAAAGAAAAGAGAAAATAGAAAGATCTGAGGAAGCTTTTTTTTACTGTCTAAACACAGATGCATACAAAGACAGGAGGAAACACTGCAGCATTCATAAAAGCATCTCTTCTGTCCTACAATCCAAACATCTGGAACAGCTGCCTTTGGCAATTCTCGATACTGACATAATTTCTTTGTTAAAAGTTACTCAAGATTCTCAAGTTTGTCTTGCAATACTTGAAATCATTAGACACTGTAGATTTTAGAAGTTTTTAAAGTATGACAATATGGCTAGGCAAGAATTTATAAGTTACTTGATTCATAGATTTTAATTGTTTCTTATTTTTATGTTTAATTATTTTAACATTCATTTTATGTTTAATCATCACTATTCCAAACTGTCAGAATGGAAGAGGTTTGACTCTTGCTAAGATCTTGTCCTAATGGATTGATTTTGTTAAGAATGCTGGGGCCTAAAACAGGACTTCAGGTAATTTAGTTAGAGCTTTTCTTCTGATCAGTGTACAAATGACTCTAAGCATTTTAGCACATATACTCAACTTAAAACTTGACAGAATCCAGAAAATTAGTTGCTACAGTGTGGTAGAACTTGAGGCCTGAGTCTTTACCTATGTTTTGTCTAGGGGAATTTTTTTCCTGGGAGATGGAAATTTGAGTTTGAACGGATGAAGCAAAACAAGGAAATGATAACAAAGTTTCTTGCAGACTTATTGGCACATCCATTTTCTACTGCAACACTTGCATGTGATAAGAATATCAGCCTTATTTAATATTTCAAGCATAATAGATGAAAGTGTCCACTCTTAGTAGGGTTTTCCAGCCTGCACCAGAAAAACTGCCTGCAATAAGAGAAGTTCAGTATTATTCAGCATTCAGTAGCCTCTCCCAACCAGCCCTGAGCAGGAATGAAGCTCTTCAGCTTGTCCTCAGCACTTTAATCAATTTTAATTCATGAAATCGAAATACTTGAATAATTTCCAGGTACAATTTCAGGACCAAACACTTAAAACATTAGAAATTAAACTGCACAACTCTTAATAACCTAAAGCTATTTTTATTTGGTGTTAGTCCTTCTCTGCTGCAAGACAGGAAGACTGGGTTTTCTGCATTAGATTAAACTTTGAGAAGATGCCTACTGTGCTGAAAAGGCACAGTTGGAAGTGAGAGCATCTGCAATGATGTGATAGTGTACACATGGTGGATGAGATATGTAGCTTCTGCTGATTATAAACATCAATTCCTCAGCAGGAAATCCCATGGACAATATCAGTCATTTTTACTTAGGAAAAGGTACATCCTCCAAGTTTTGTCTAGTGTGAAAAGATTTATTTAAGAGAAGGGGAAAAGCTTGTTATTGCTTTTATATGGCTGTTACCTATATCACAGATCTGTATGCAAAAATATAACAGGAACTCTGAAGCATCAACATGATTTTTTTATTAAAAAATAGATGAAGATCACATAGATGCTTGTGTCAGAACTAGTTTGTACCCCAATTAAATAACACTTTTATTTTTATACAGCGAGGACACTTATTTAGTTTTGATCATGATGGAAATGCTGGGGTTTTAAATGACATTAACAGAAAGATCGTGATGAATCAACTTCCCAATAAAGGCAAATAAAAAGCAGAAAGAAGCAAACAGCAGCTAAATAAAATAAAATGTAAGCCAGCATTGTAGCTGGTGAACTAAGTAGTTCTAATACATGACCAAACCGGAAAACGCTGATGAAATAACTATATCATAATTCTGTCATTTGCTAGATATAAACCCAAAGTAGATTATACATTGTAATTACATTCTGATGAGGACTAGACTCCTTCAGTGTAAACACATGACTTCATTTTCACTTTAAATCAGTGTCTTTTTGTTCTCCTTTCTATTTATTCCTTTGGAGTTCTGAAGCATCAAATCATCTATCTGAGCAGTTTCCAACATGAATCCCAGAGCTGGGGAATGATTTATACCAGAACCTCATGTATCAGCAGTGCTGTACTTTTTCTCCAGAATTTTGTCATATCCTGTTTTGCATATCTTGAGTATAAATGTATTTTCCACAGGGGCAGGATACGGTTTGTTTTGATCCCCATCTGAAAGACAGTCAAAAGCCAAATGAAGAAAAACAGATTCAAACTTCTTTCTCCACTGAGTTTGATAAATTATTCTACTTTGCAGAAATCATAAGGAGAAGGTAGGATGATTCTGAACTAGAGCACTACCACCTTCCTCTGTGTGGAAAAATACAGAGCTTGTAGAGTGCTTCTATTTCTGCTTAAAAGAACGATTTGAAAATGCCTATATGCATGTGATAGATAGATGGAATTTCTTCTTACTGCATTGGAAGGAATCACTCATAACATGTCTGCCTCTCATGAAAAATAAAAGAGAAATTCAGTATCTTCCCTCACCTAAAGGATAGATTATATCTCCAATTTTAAATTCAATTTGCTTATCTCATTAGTTCAGACACATGTGGCAAATTGCAGACTTATGCACAGCAAAGCTGCCCATTCCCAGAGGGTTTGGCTGCACGGCCCCATTCTCTACATCCATGGGCACCTAAAGCAGGGCTCTCAGGAACACAGTTTCCTTCTGCAGAAGTAGGTTGTGTATCAATGAACCAGGAGAGCAAAGAGGCAGTGCACACCACCATCACCTCCTGACACATGGGTGCCAGCACGTCATCAGGCTCGGGACAGAGGAGTTGGGGACACAGCTCCTCACTGCACCAGCACAGGTTAGATCTTTGCCTCCTGTTAACCACTCTTCCAGAATCTAGGAGAAGGGGGACAGTGTAATTAGTACCACTGCTCTGGATCTGAGCTTGGTCCACCAGAACTAAGCTCAGTTCTTTTTGTACCACAACCACACCGCAGTGCAGTCTGGTTCTACAGGGACTGACAGAGGCTCCACAAAGCTCAGCAGATTTGTTTCAGTGCTGCTCTGCTTCTGGTGTCTGGAGGCAATGAAGGCACATGAAAAAGACATTAGGCCAGATATGATCAGTCTAGTTGGACTGTGGTTAGGCAGCATGGACATAAAGCAGAGATTATCTGGAGCCAAAATACATTGCCCACAGACAGTGGAGGTATTCAGGCTCCATGATCCTTCATTCACTTCAGATGACTGCATAAATCCCAACTGGATTTCAAGTCACTTCTGTGAATAAAGCCACAAGTGCTTTTCTCTGTTTCTCATTCTATTCTGGCCATTTACTTGTCCATGAGTGCCAGTGTCCCAGGGTGCAGAGCAGGGAAGGCAGTTCTGCATCCTGGAACACTGGACAATTCAGGTACAGACTTGGAAGAGCAGGATTTAGTTAGGAGCAATCATACAGTGTAAGGGTATATAAAGATCTCAAAACCCCTCTTTAATACTGATCTGTATAAAAATTAAGGCAAAATTTTTGCACAAGTTTGTTTTTAAAATGTTATTTAAATATTGGTACACAACCTTTAAAGAAACCTGGAAAGGGAGAAAAATGAAATCTGAGTCATTTATTAAACAGTAGTTTATTTTTTTCCTCACCTAACTTCAACTCAACTGTTACTGACACAACCTTTTTTGACTATTTCTTCTGCAGGCTTTCATAACACACTATGCAAGTTGTATGTCAGTTCCCAGTGTCCTACTTTAAATTTGAGATCCTCCTCTTAGACAGTTCAGCTGCCAGGATTAAATAAATTCTGTCAGTCCTGGCCTGGAATTGAAGTTTTTTCCTCTCCTAATTACAGTTGGTTTACAACATCTTCTGGATTATCACTGGAATGGGTTGTCCAGAAAAGCTGTGGTCGCTCCATCCCTGGAAGAGTTCAAGGCCAGGTTGGATGGGGCTCTGAGCAACCTGGTCTGGTGGAAGGTAAGCCTGCCTGTGGCAGGGGAGGTGGAATTCAATGATCTTTAAAGTCCCTTCCAACCCAAACTATTTTATGATTATATGACGTTATGGTTTTATGATCCAATGTACTTTCAACAAAGATAATTTTGTTCTTTCTTTCATATTGTTTATCACCGCTAGTGGAAGATGAGGGAATTGTGAGGGAATTTGAAGGAAAAAGGAGGGAAGAATGAAGAAAGAATGATTTTTTTTCCTTACTTCATGTCCTGAACAAAGTATGGCAAGACTTAAAGTTTAAAGGTTCACAGGCAGGTTTATTTGGCCATATAAGATTTTGAGGGATTGAGATATGAGTCAATCCACAGTAACCAAGTGAAGATTGAAACACAGTGCCTGCAAATTGCCAGACAGTGGTGGGATTGCTTTGACACAAATCTATGTCACAATATACATGTACCAAGCTGTGTCTCAGCTGGCTATGCAGATTTCAGGGTGATGAGTTTCAGAAAAAAGCTTTAAAGATGATGTCTAAGAAGATAAATACCTAGAATAACTAACAACTTGTTGTAAAACCTGAAGAAGTGAATGGCAAAATTATTACACTGATTATCAGTTGCCTATGAATAAGTACCTAAGTAAAATCAGACAAATCATGAATGTGTATAGATGGTGACCTTGTTTTTTGCTTTTCTTGTTTTATCCTCCCAAAACAACTTAAACAAAACTATATGCTTTAAGACCTGTTTTTTTCTGTGAAATTAAACATAAATTATTTAATCATTAAGCATAATTCTATCTGTGCCATTCATTGATTCCAAAGGATGCTAGTAATTTTATTTTCAGTAATGCAAGCATCATATTTACTGAACACAAACAGTACTTTTTAGCTCTGAACCAATGGCAACCAGAGAACCCTGAATTCCTTCCCCAGAAGCTGCCATGGGTTTTTGCTCTTTATGTACTGAACATTTCATTAGATAAAAAGTTTTGCCATAGGATCTAATCCAAAATGTCTTGCCATTGACAGAAATATAATCCTTGGAAGTATTTTCCCCTTTGTGACATTTCTTGTTACATTGTGAAGGTGAAAGAATAAAAATAGAAAATAAGTAAAAATGACAGTTTTAAGTCAAAATTATCTTTGATCATATTGCAATTTATAATTTTATCTTAGAATTTTTAAAGTCCAGTTTCACTATTCTTAGCTGGGGTAATGATGTATTTGATATAACAATGTAATAATTCAAATATGTCATGTGAAGAATTTAATTTTGCAGAACACTAAATACAGTTTTACTTGATTTACGTAAAAATAAATCATATTTCAATATTCCTTATGAAATGAATGGGATAATTTCTTAATTACTTAGCAGTTATTTAAAAATAAGTAGAATATTATAGGTTTTTTTATCTTCTTTCTTCTGTTCGAGCCAGGATTAAATACTCAAGAGACGGTGTTCATGTTCAGATTTAGATGTTTATTAATTCATTAATTCTTATCTATAGTACAGTCTCACAAGCTGTGAGTTCTAGCTAACAAAGTAGAAAATGGCTGTTTCTATCTCTACAAGGTCTTTTAAGCACAAACTGTCCAATTATGAAATGACACCTAAAATATTTTTAGTTTTAACCCAACAACCAACCACCTGTCATCCGCAATGCGGATTATTCTATCCAATTACAAGATACCACCTAAACCTAGGAAGAAGTGAAAAAGAGCTTATGCCTCAAATCTTCCATATTGCTTTATGTATATTACTACATTCTAAAACCTTAAACTCTGAGTTTTCTACCATGCGATATTACACACTTCTATTCAAATTACACACTTATAATCCCAGTGTGATCAGTCAATTTTGGAAGCCTGTTTCCTGGCCTCAGGTCAGATATAGTGTTTTCTTGGGGATCAGTGCCTGTCAGAAAGTTTAAAATTTTCAGTGCCCAGGGTTCCAACAGAAAATAACAGGGAAAAAAAGAAGAAACACAACACAGGCCTTTGGCTATACCTCTCAGCAAATGCTAATTAGGATAAACCATGAGCAATGCTGTGTCGTATCTGTGATGCCCCTTTTACTTTGGAAAGTGGAATATCTGAGTGGCTGCTTGGGGAAGGATTAAGAGGCCAACTTGTATGGTAGAGAGATGCTAGAAAAGCATATAACTGTCCATGAAGAGTAAATAAAAGCAAATTGATGATATTCATTTCACGAAAAACATTAGCAAACACAGGTAAATTCAATGTCCTTTGACAGCTGTTGGAAGCTTGTTTTTTGTGCAGTGTGCTTAACAGTCTGCCTTTTTCCTTTACTTTTATTTGAAAAAATATGTATCAAAGCATCTTATTTTATCCTTTGCCCCCATTTACATATTCTTATGTGTTTTCTTATGCAGTTTATATATTTATTTTATAAATTTAATATATATATTACACAGTTTATTTCTTTTTCTCACACAGATCATATACATACAGTTTAGATGTATTTCATGTCTAGGATTGATTTTATTTGATATATGGTCAAATTCACAGGAAGAAAAAACCCCAAGCACTCAGTGTGCACTTATTTGGCCTCAGCTTCAGGTAAGCTGGTTTTTAACAAGATTTGTTGCAAGCTCAGCTCAGGTAACATTAGGAGAAAAATCAGCACTAGTGATTTTCAGTCTGAAGCTGATGAATATCCTGTGAATATTCCAGGATTGATTCAATCTGGTACATGGGCAGACAGGGTCTGGTCAAATCAAAAATATATATATGTATACCAGTCACCAATCTCAAAAATGTAAGGTAGTATTAGACATAAAAAAAATTAGTATCTCTTCAGAACATACATAAATGTTGACCTGTAGCCTTCTTGAGAAGCTGGGTCATTTCTGAGCCTCCAGACATAGATGGGAGAAGCAGCTCATATGGCCTTAACATCAATGAGCTTAAATACTTGTGAAAGATGCCTGGCCTGGGAATATGGCAGATATGTTAATTATTTAGAAATCTTCAAAACTAATGTCAGATTCAGACTGAGAGACTGTATTTCTTTTCTGCAGGAGTTTGGTTAACAAGATGGTCTCAGAGAAAAAAATGGTGCAGCTTTTATTAAAAGCTGTGTGGAGAAAAGGTAAAAGTCTGACCGCCAATTGCTTGTCAACATCCTTTGGGCACATGACAAATCTATTTTATCAAGAGCAAAGCTTTGGTTTCTGTGTAGTTTTCACTGTTTTCATAAAACCCGAGTGTGTAAGCTTAGCCTGAGATGTGTGAGGCCTGCCCCATAGGGTTTCTGGTGCTTCTGAGACAGCTGGGAGCTGTGGAGCCAGAACAGTTTGGGAGAACCCTGCAGAACCCTCTTCCTCTTCATTTTAAGGCTGGTGTGCCTATCCCATTTCCAATGTATCATCTGGTAAGCCCATAACTGATCTTAGCAGTCAATTTCAAGCCAGAGATGAGTTGATTAAACTCTGCAGACTCCTGTTTCCTTGGGTCAAGACTGCCAAAAAGAAAAAATCAATTCATATACACACTTACAGGATGATAATGAGCCACAGTGAACTGGATTGATTTGCTAGTTTTATGTTAGGCTTTGGACTACATTACTGCTTTGAGGAAAAGCAATAATATGCATAAAATAGCATCTGGAAAGGAGAGGTGAGTGGGAATTACCTCCAAGTCTGCTTTGAAGAAACTGTGGATGATGAAGTCTTCTCTCATTTCTATGAAGGCAGGCAAGCAAAATGCGTGTGGTCCTTAGACGAGCTCCTTCTCCCCCACATCAAAGCTTTTACACTGGTACTGTAGACTGGAGCATTATGAAATTGAGTATTGTTTCACAGACATTTTTCCTTGAGGAAGTGACTACTTCTCAGCAGATTGCAAGACACTCCTATGCCACTCTGTGGCTGAGTGGCCTGAAAAGCTTCAGTAATAAATGTTTTTAATGGTTCAGAAGGATGCATTCTGAGTTCCCAGACAGAACACATGGCATAACTTGAGGATATAGCTATGCCAGAGTTAATTCAACTATCCTGATGCCCTGATGATTTCTTTAATCATGAGGATGACAAATACTAAGTATTGAAGATAAATACTAGGAAGAAAATCACTCACAACTCATAGAGTTAGCATTGTTTCCACCACCTTAAACAGTGATAATTTGATGAAGTACTTGAATTGGATTCAAATACCACTAATCACACTTAACACGAAAGACCAGATGTTTTCTGAGAGAAAATACTGCAAACAGATTTCTATTTATAATGCAATTTTCTACCAGCAAGTTCAACAAAGTTTCAGTTGGTTTATGCCAGTTTGTAAGGAAGCAAGGTCTCCTGTCTTTAGCTGATTTTGTAGACTTTTTTTTCTCAAAAGTTTTTCCCTTATTCAACCAAAATAGAGGTGGTCACTTTAAAGTGAGTGACATTTTCTGACAAAAGAGCTATTGCCATTAATTGTAACAAACTTTTGTGATGCCACACCTCATCCACAAGAACTTGCATTCCTTGAATTTCTCTATATCCAACACAGTATTTATTTTATTTTTCTTATTTGCAGGACACTTTTTGTGACTTAGTTACTCTCCTTGGTTATTTTCTGAAAAAGACTGTCTTTTCTGTCTGTGTATTACTCTGGAAAAGAAATACAGCAGTTACAAAACAGTATAATTACTTAATCATTATTTTCTATCCCAGTATTATGATCATACTGTACAAAAAGTTGCCCAAGTGGATGAATATTTTCTATTTCAGGCTCTAGTGTAATACTACAAATGCACAACACATTTTGGAGGCTCTGTCCCAACAAGGAGAAAAAAAAAATCCATCACAGCTGAGTGGAAGATATAATAATCAAGATGATAAATAGTATGACATTTATTAATATTTAGCACATGGTTGCCACTTCAATTTGTTGGTACACATTGCATATCCAGTGAAATTAGGTATTATTGCTGTCATAGAACAGGAAATTAAACACTGGTTGTATTGACCACTGTTGTGATCCTGATCTGCAATAGTTGCCAAGATTGATAAAATAACAACATAGAGCCAAACTAAAGTCAGTAAACAGCACATTTTACTTCTTTATAAGATTTTTGATTTTTCTTGTGATTGTTTTCCAGACTATTAAACTAATCTAGATATGTAATACCAATAAAATCTGAGAGTGCTCCATATATTCCCACTGGATAATGGCTTTCAAAGTAAAAATTAAACAGTTTTTTTTCTATGCAGCCTGTGTCATTTCACAAAACTTGATCATGCCACTGATTCTCCCATATGCTTTTAGAAGGATTTGTAGCAGAGTGCTGTGACACCCTTGAGCAAATGACATTTTCTCACAATCACAGCATATTTTAGGGCATAATTCTTTTGAATCCATTTTGCACTCCTCATTCACTGCTAAGTTTTATGCAATTTAACTTTCTAAGATCTTTTCTGTCACTCTGTCCAGTGGACTCCACAGTGTGTCTTACTGAAAAAGTATTTTAAAAATACACAAAGTTAACTGCCTTTCATTTTCCAATAGGAGAGTGTCTTGACTGTGTTTTGGTTGTTAAAACTCCAAATACATAACAGGAACCTTTTTAGACAGAACATTAATAATTGCACTGATCACCTGGTGTTGGCTCAACACCTCAGTGTTAAAAGACCATTTATATACATAAACCCTATATATATGAACTGCAACTGCCACAAAATTGTGGCATACATGTTTCCATGTATGATTCAAAAAGTATTTGTTCCTTCATCTCTGTGAAGACACTCTCAGAACTCTATTGGCTCTGTCCACTGAGCAATGGAAAGATTTCTGAGTTTTCTCTGCTTCAGCCTGCCTACACTTCCTCCAGTAAGACATGGCAAGTAACAGACTGCCAACTCGTTCCAATGAATTGCATTTTATTAGCCTAGTAGAATATCCCACTGATTTTCTTGTATTTATTTTGACTCATTTGGTGTTTTAGAAAGGAAATCGCCAGAATAATACATTGGAACTGAACAAATATTTCTTTCTTTTAAAAATAAGCAGACTAACTTCCCCTACACAGAGGCAAATCTCTCTATGAATGATAAAAAGCTGAGGTATGTTGGTATTAAGTGGAAAGGTAGCTCAAGCATAGAAATTTGATAATTTCTGTAACATCAGTAACAGTCCTGGTGGACCTAGAACTTTACTGGCTGTCGTGGTTTGAACTAGAAGTGAGGTTTTTTTTGGAAGTAGTGGTGAAACCAATCAGTCCTTAGGTCTGAATATTGGCACCTTTGTTGGCCACTAAGAGTGTGGACACGCCCCTGAGGACACACAGGGTTAAAAGCAGGATTTCCCAGGAGAACTTCCTCTTTTCCTGTCTTCGCTTCTTGGAGAGGGAGCTTCTTCTCCCCTCCTCTGCCAGGCCTGGCTAGGCTGGGTGGGGGAGGGGAGCAAGGTGGGCCTGGCTGAGCAAGGTGGGAGAGGGGTGGGGAACAGAGGGAGCTGGACTGGAGCTGGTCCAGCTTCCATCTGGAATGGAGGGGTGGAGGGAGAACTTTGGAGGTGCCTTCCGTCCCGTCCCATTCCCCCCCC
>VXBR01008565.1:588700-601005 GCA_013400215.1 Cisticola juncidis
TTGTGGTGGGGGAAAGACTCCTGTTGTTCTGGATGGAATGAGGATTGCTTGATTTTAAAGGATGATGGTTTGGATTGGGAACCCAGGGTTGTTGAGGGATTGAGTAAGTAGATGAAGGTAATGTGCTGGAGTCAACTATGTGAGCAGGGATGAAATGGAAACTGGGGGGGAGGAGAGACAGTGTTCTGGGAGGTTTTCTCTTCCACTTTTGGGTGGTTGGGTTTTCTTTTCCTTTTCTATTGTCCACTGTTATGTAGATTAATAAATTGTCTTTCTGTTTCAAGTATTAGGCCTGCTCTGCTCTGTTCTTGATCACATCTCACAGTAGTTCATTAGATAGAATACACACTCATGGGTGCATTGGCATTTTGTCCAGTGTCAACCCATGACACTGGCCCTTTAGTTGGCACTCTAGACTGATTTTGTACTAGCACAGACATCACCCTTAACTCAGACATAAGGACCTGACACAGTAGTACTACTGGTCTGAGTAATTGTAGCTAGACTGAGGTGTCTGTCAACTGAACATTTACAGATATGCCAAAATAGAGAGTTCATGTAAACAGCCAACATCTAATCTGAGATACTAAAAGAAGGCAAGTTTAAGCAGGGCTTCAAGTAGGAACAGCATTTTTCAGCCTTCTCCTCTTGGAACGATATCACCTCTGCTTATCCACCCCCTGCCTGTGGGAGCATTAAGGGTTACATATATCCTATAACTTTCTTCATGACTGAAAAATATCTGTAATTAAAAATAGCAATTGGAATAAGCTCCTGGGAACCTGCCCACTCCCACTGATATCCCAAAACACTTGTAAAGTTTATTTTATTTACTATTCTTCTCTATAGCTTCCAGACAGCAGCACAACCTCAGTGGATTTAAACAAAGCTCCATCTTATACTGTAGGACATTAACTACTGGGATGACTCGTGAATATTTCAAGCATGAACAAGTTTGCTGTGATATTTACTGTGTGAATCTTGTCCTTCTGGCAGCAGTTACCTCTTTCTTTGGGCTGTAGGCACAATTAGACAGCTCTGACCATCATTTGCACCTTCCTTCTAGAAAATGTACAGCATATTTATTATTTTTTTTCTACTTCTGCTGCTCATAAGTTTAAATGTTGAAAACAATAATATTTCTCATCTCTCCCTGCTCCCTGGTTTCCAAATTCTGACACTGACAATCACCAGCAAGAATTGTTCTTCATTCACCTTCTTTACTTTATATATGATTTTACCTGAGTTCCACACAGCCATGTTGTACACTTATTCATACCCCACTCTGCAGGGTTATATTATACTCATTTTTATGTGGACATGTTTCTTACCATGGATTGCAGAGAGATTCTAGACATCTAGATTATAAAATACATTTTTTGACTTCTGGAGAAAGATGTTATTAAAGCCACCTAGGGTTTCTCTGCGGTTTTAATTAGTTGTGTTCTGCACTCACACGTTCCACTCATCTCTTTACTCTGTGTTCTGCTTCTTCTGCTCCTCTTGCTCCGTCTTATGAATTTTTCTAGAGGTTTTAGATATCTCACTGTTCTTGCAGTGTTTCTAAATCACGGACATAGTTTTGTTGCCTTTTTTTTCCAACCTGGAAATGAAACTTGAGATAATTTTAGTAAGGAGGTAATATAAAAAGGGATCTTTATTTGAAGGCCTTCAGAGGCAGTTATGGAAAGATGTCCACAGAAGTCCACCCAGCCAGGAGTGAGTAAATTTTAATGGATTTTAGGAAATTAGCATAATTGATAGAAAGCACTAATTAGGAGGACAAGTGGAGATGCAATTTCCCCCCAGGTTAAGCCCCTTCTCTGGAGCCTCCCTTCAGCACCAGTTGTGCTTTGTCCATGAGAATGTAGCTTGAGGAGTTGTTGTCAGCCTTGGTTCCCAGGAAGAACCAAGATTACACCAGGGCCTTGTCCTTCCTTGCACTTGGAGCTGCAGAATTTGTTTTGTCTTTCTGCTCAGAGAAAGGCCATGGAAAAGTATTGAGGAAACTAGCTACTGATGCAATAGGTGACAGAGTTACAAATGTAAGTGTGTAGAATACAAAGAATATAGAAAAAAAGGAAAAACCCAAACCTCATCAATTTGACCTTGCACATTCCCATCTCCTGTGCACTTTGGTTTTTTTTCTTTGATACTTTTTGCTGCTTGATCTGAGCATTTCTAGTTTATAGAATCTGTTTTCCAGCTGCCTGTCCCCCTTGATCTGCTGAGTGCACACATTTCTTTCCTTGTACTTACAGCCTCTCTTAGGTGATTTCTGCATATTAATGCAGACTGACATAAGCTTTGTATATGTCTGCATCTTCCAGAAGTCCTGTCTGTAGTTTTGGATCTTAAATTCTACCTGCTATCTGATCTGTGATAATTAAATCTGGCAAAATGCCACAGTTAACATGGTTCCCATTAATTTAAAGTTAGACAGGAATTCCTCACTGAATACTCTCTTGCTTCTGCAGTTTTAAATGAAGTCTGATCTTTCAGAGATTTTGTTTTTTTTTCTTGAGCATGCAATATACCTTAAGGCACCTCACTTTTGGAGTTAAAGCTGTCCTTCTAGTTTGTAGTTTTATTATTACAAACATCAGTAAATTAAATTCCAGTAAAATAGATAATATCAAATCTGTTTTGCTTCTGGATCTAGTCTTCCCTAATATTTCTTCTGATATCTAGATAATAGAAGTGAAAGACTTGTAAAATTTACAGACTTATACTAGAAGATAGTGTTGAATGACAGAAAACAACAACAATAACCTGAAAAAACCCAAAAAAGAAACACACACACACAAAAACTAAAAACACCAAAAAAACCCCACAAAAAAAACCCAAACAAACAAAAAACCAAACAATCCAACCAAACAAACAAAAAACAAAATAAACAACCAAACAACAACAACAAAACAACAAAACAAAACAGAAGCCAGAATTAGGAATTGATTTTGACAGTCTGGAAAAGGAGTCAGAAAAAATGGGGCATACTAAGAACAAAGACAAGACTTTACACTCATGAAGGAATAATCAACAGTTGAGACACACTGTAAAACAAACTTAGACTTTCTTTGTGAAAGAATCTTGATACAAATAAGAAGCTAACAAGAATCAACTGTAACTGTTGGAGGAGAGGCATAGAATATATTGAAATATATTAACAAAAAAAGAATTATAAGTAATTCTTCAGTCAGTTCATCATTGCTACAACCTTAGCTAGAATATTGTGTCCAGTTTTAGATAGAGCACATGAGGAAAAAAAATAGATGAATCTGAAAGTTAAAAAATCTGGTTTAGGACAATTCTTGTTTTGACTTAAGAGAAAATTGAGGAAGGATGTCATACAAGTCCCCAGGAAAGTAAAAAACTGTTTCACATTACTCTGTCAAGAAGCAAGGGGGAAAAAAAAAAATCTGTATTTTGGGTTCATGGAGAAAAACAGGACATGAATTTCAGCTGCAAAGACATTCAGGTTAGCTGCTAGGAAAAGAAATAGTAGAATAAAGAACAGATAAAAATAATAAAGTGTGCAAGGAAGTTACATTGCTTCAATTAACTTATATCTTTATAAGCAGATTAGACAGATTATTTACATATTCTTCTGAGGGGTAAGGGGGAAATATTAGAATTGTCACCCAGCCTCTGCATATAGGTGTAGACACCTATGAAACATTATTTGAAAAAGTCAGTGATCTCTTTTCTAAGATACTGATGTTAAAGCAATAGGAAATAATGCCCTTTACTTGGAAAAGCCTTTGGTAAGAGCACTTTTTTAGGAAGTGCCAAGCTAGAATTCAATGCCCTTTTTATCTAAATTAATCAAAAATGCACATTTTGTTCTTCCAGAAGAGAAGACCTAACTTCTGGGATCTAAGTCTGAACATCAGAAAATGAAAAAAAATTATTTGTTTTATTCCAATGTCTATTCAATTAAAAAAATGTGTGAATGGTTCTGGGAACAGGGACAGAATATAGACATGAGCTGGAAACAAAAGAAAAGCAAATGAAATAGTACTGGAGCCAGGGATGGGGTCCCAAGGCTTCCTCTTCTCTCAGTGTGCTTGAACTGCCAGGCACTGATCCCAGTATGGAATGGAGGGAAAGTAGGAACCTGTGTGCTCAGACTGGGACAGCTCTGAGTAGCTACAGCAGCTGAAATACAGCTAAAAGTGAATTTTTAGGCCAAGAAGAAAGATGCTTAACAATTTCTGAGCTAGGAGACTTTGGATCATGTTTTGTCTTGAATTACTGCATCAGCCTTTAGTGCCCAAAATTTAATTAGCTGGGGCCAAAAAAAAAGGGCTGTTAAGAATTTGAATCATCAGATAGGGGCACAATCACATTACACATTGATTGGAATCTTCATTTCACCTTGTCAATTCAGTGGGATTGCACAACTGCAATGAAAACAATATTTTGCTTACTTATGTAACTGATTTGGCATTCAGACTTCTTTCTGTTTGTCCATTCCTATGTAAAACTGGAATGATTATTCTTTTTGTAAAGTAAAATTGAAGGTATGAGGACGCTGCATTATTGTTGCTATGTGAATAATTACAGAAGCCAAAAAGTAAATTAGTAAGAAGTTGCATTGATATGGAGGATTTTACCCATAAAGACATTTGTACATCAAATGAAGAGAGGTAGCTGATGCATCCAGTGTAGCCTGAAAACAGGAGTTCATACAGCATTCCTTTGTTTTTCATATCAACTTATATTCCCAAATGTCTTTTTGAGCAGTGATTTCTGCTGTCCCAGAACTTTTGAAAGTCAGCAAGGTTATAGCAGCAACTGAAAAAAAAATAACCTTTGAAATTCTGAATGGTGAACCAAGGCTCATGATATCTATTGAAGTGTTCCTTCTGTTGCAGTAAGCATTGCTATGCATACCAAGGGATCTTGTCCTGTACGTGCCACAAATCTGTTACATGTAAAAAAAGAATTCTGGACATGCAATATTCTGTGAAATGCTTTTTACCACCCCAGGCACAATTAATCCCAGCTTTCCATCTTATTAGTGGAAATTTTAACAGTTATAGGTTTGGGGTTTTTTTCCTCTCTCTGTTTATCCCATAGCCAAAATTAGATGTTTTCCAGTTGTGAAAAGTCCTCAAATGTCCTGGAAACAGATCAGATTCTGGCAAACAAAAAGCAATCCCTAGAGACTAAATTTTCATGCTCAATGGGCATAGTCCAATAAATTTGTTCATTGTCTGTGCAAAGGAGTTTGACAATGGCAGAATTGTTTTATGAAGGCCATAGCACATGTTAAGTTCATAACCATGGAGTTGTCAGAACCAGGACAACGAGTCTAAGATTACTGCGGTTCTTGCCAGTTATATACGTGCATGAAATTTTTTATTCATGGACTAACTGATGTGTCTCAAGGTCTAGTTCTTTCCCCAGGCACTACCTGCATTTTCTTGCTGCCTGCTTGTTTAAGAGGGGCCATGGCCCTATTTGAGTAGTTTGCATTCATATCTGCAGTCCTTAAATCACACAACTGCCCACAGCCTGCAAAATGCCAATAACTGGTGCTGTTCAATACACTAATAGAAAATGTACCATAACCCAGGGAAAATAGACACTGATTAGGTACAACATATAGCATGTGAAATTTATTAGGGAAAAATATCTCCAGATCAAAATAACATTGGGAACACCTTCTTATTTAATCTCTAACTAGGTTAGCTCAACAACCAAACTTAATTAACTGAGGAGGAAAGTTTCATGTCACAATGTAGTATTCAAACTAACCTGGCATAAACAGTCTGATATAAATATATGTAATCTTTCAGCACTGATAAATGTACATAGTTTAACATAATTAATCCTGTCTGCCAGCTTAAATGCACAGGAATTACAGTTCACTCCCCAGTTGATAACAAGATTGTGCCATCTTAACACCTTGTTATGGTGTTCAACAGCAGAATTTCATTACTGTAGCACCCTTCAAAGTTCAAACTTTGCTTTCAGTTTATGCTTTGCAGCTTCCTTTTCTAGAAAAGAGCCTAGAAGTCAGGAAAACACCTGTAGATGAGCAGAGGGAAGGGAAGGGAAGGGAAGGGAAGGGAAGGGAAAGGAAGGGAAGGGAAGGGAAGGGAAGGGAGTAAAATAAGAAAAGAGAAGGGAAAAGAAAAAAGAAAAGAAAAGGAAAGAAAAGGAAAGAAGAACAGAAAAAAGAAAAGTTTAGTTTCTTACTTTCTCTCACTCTCTTACCTTCATGCTTTTTGCATTAGGACATTTAATCTTTTTTCTTTGTCTATCTAGCTTCTTACCAAGAGACCCGCAGGCATTTGAGAGAATACCACAAATGATTTTATTTTTATAATGCAGAAAGAGCCAAAGCAGTGTTGGCCCCCGAATCAAGCAACACCCGGTGCCTTTTCCCCCGGGAGTCCTGTTTCAGCTGCTCGGGCAGGCAGTGGTACCTGATGGGTCCCAGCTGCCTGCAGGGGTGGTGCTCTGCTCACGGCGGGGGAGGTGAAGGTAACACACGCTGCTCTGACAGCCACTGAATAAACCTGGCCCCAAGGCTGGCTGCAATGGTACCTAACTGATAAATCAAACTCTGATCTGTGCAGGGATGAATGGAAAAAGGAGAAAAATGTTGAACTTTTTACCTCACCAGAGGGGAGGAAGGAGCTGATCTACATCTCAGATTCATCTGCTCTATAAAATGTTACTGTTATAGATAGACCTCATGTCTATCTAAAATTGAGAAGTGACGCTAAGAGAATATGTGAACACAGCTGAGACAAAACTGCATCTAACAGCATCATATCTTGTTAAATGTATCACACACAGCCTTGCTCCACACCTTTCTCCTGATGTGAGCACTATCAGTGGCCACTCACATGGGCCTAGAAACAACCTTAGCAGCTTGGGACACTGGGCTCATCAATGGAAAAATACAGAGACCCTGCAGACATGTCCGGGATGTGGCCACAAGTGAAGCAGGTGACTGAACTTCAGAAAGATCAGTATGAGTTATTTCCAGTCCAAAGTAAAAACTTAAATCCTTGAAAGAATGTGGGTATTGATAACCAGCTTCTGAGTCCAGAGGACTAATGAGACAGATTGTCTCCCATACCTGTAAATACGGAAATAAAAAATTATCTTGTTTACCCTCCTCCTGTTTTGACATCTCAGAATAGCACAGTATCCTTTCCTAATAATACAGCAACCCCCCTCCTTCCAAACAAAATATCCAGAGGTGGAAACAACTGGCAGCTTCTCCCTTCCCTTCATTATTATAACTCATTCACTTCCTCTGGGAAACACAAAAGAGGAATGTTTTGTTAGGCTTGTGTAAAAGGGAGTTCCAGCTTGCTGCATGTGGGTCAGAGGGTCACCTCACCCTTCAGGAACAGCAGAGAGGATGGGGGAAGATGGTGTGCAGTGAAACACTGAGCTGAGGAGTTATTTAAGCAGGGCAAAGATGCAAAGTTATTCACTGATCCTTACATCAAATCTGTGCAAGTTGTTGGAATCAGAAAAAGAAAAATTGGGAAGAGAAGAACTAGTAGAAACACATAATGGTG
Organism: Cisticola juncidis; assembly: GCA_013400215.1. Classification (NCBI taxonomy): domain Eukaryota; kingdom Metazoa; phylum Chordata; class Aves; order Passeriformes; family Cisticolidae; genus Cisticola; species Cisticola juncidis. Next base: position 596,251 of record VXBR01008565.1, read on the forward strand.
TACAGAGAAAGGTAAGCTAAAGGGTCAGTCTGGGAAAAGGAATATAACAGGGAAGTAAATGAGCTGAGCAGTTTCTAGTAAACAGGGGGTAGAAAATAATTTAAAAGTTCTGTTAAATAGTAGAGGTTATACTTTCATGTGAAGAAAAAACAAAAATTCACTGAAAAGTGATATCTGGAGGAAAGGTCTCAAAAGCAAAGGCTGCAGGAAGACAAGGAAAAACAAAAGATAGAAAGTGGCTTTGGAAAAGTTAGGGAGTAAAATTTCTGTTATTTGCTTTTCCCACAACTATTCCCTCACATATATACCCTTTCCAATATGCAAGGCACACTTGGTTCTTAAGGGAGTACAGTCTTCAAATCCTGCTGAGCACTTTCAAGAACTTGATGCTTAATATCCAGAGGATCCTTTGAAAATCCAGGACACCATTTCTGATAGGTGTACTATCCCATTGAAAACCAGCATTTACTCTATAATAAATCATAAATAGTTTTGTTACCCCCCTGCTCTTATGATTTATGTCTTGAATAGTATCTTATGCCAGAATTCACCAGTCTGTAATTGTCCTGGGGTAATACACTTGGCAACAGTTTAATACTTGTTACTCTTAGGCTGTGAACTTACACTGAAGTTCTGACTTTTGAGACAATAAGGAACAAGCAGAAGCACTATTGGATCTCTTTCTCTCTCATGAATTACCCAGTCCTCTTAGAGGCAGTCTGTTTTCATTATATTTGATGCTTGAATTTTACCTGTGAGAGCACAGATCATGAATATGAGGATGCAGCATTGTAGAGATCATCAGCGACTTAAAGCCTTAGTGATTAAAAGCTTCAGTACAAGTTTAGATTGACATCTATTTAATGCATTAAATTTTTCTTAAATCAGGAAAAACACAATAAATATTGATGAAAATTCACTACCCTCTTTGACCTTCTCACACTGTCAAAGGAGTAGAAATAAGAATATAAATTGTTATTTTTAAAATTTCCACTGTTGCTAAGATCTTGACCTAAGTGTAAGAATTCTGAGAATGGAAAATCTGTGCAGGATATTCTAAAAGGAAAAGGAAAAAGAAAAAAGATTTGATATGGTGTCTGAATTCTTATATTAGAAATTTGCTATAATTTCTCACGTGAAACACATAAATGTGAAGGTAGTCAGAAATCTTAATCCCTTAAAATGGTTTTTCTGTGTCCAATGGAATCATAGTGCCAATATACATAAGGACTGAATATCTGCCCAAGTATGCAATTGTGCTTATACCTACATAAATGTAGATATAGTAATGCTGAATGGTCTACTGGTTAAAAAAAATTCTTTCTGCTCAGGATTTCAGGGATCTGCTGTTTCTAACACTACCAGATGACTCAATCTTACAGGATGCTCTGTATTGTCAATTACTATTCTACTGGGATTATTGTGTGGGTAAAGAGAGGGGGTGGAGGTGGAAATCATATATATGCAGCCTCTGCCAAAGAAACAAAATAACTTTTTAAATGTTATTTTTACTGTGACTCCTGCAGAATTTGTATCTGTTATAAGTAGGTAGCAGAGTGACTGAGCCAGACATTTTACTAGAAAATAAGTATTTACTTAATAACAACCTCAAGTGAAGACTCAGATCAAAGTATTTTCAGTGACTTGTTAATCCAGTTACACCTCCAGCATAAATGATTCCTTGCTGAAATCATATAGCCTTCTCTCAAAATACACCTATTTGATAACACAAAGCAGACTACTTTGCTATTTTCATAACTTTAAAAAGGAATGCTGAACACAGTTCATTTTATCCAGAAGTAATTCACAGAGAAAGCACCTTTCATGGAGTTAGCTCATCACTTAGAGCTTCCCTGCTTTCCGTCTTTTGTCATGCACATGGAAATGAATTAAATAGAAAGAAAAATCTAATTACCTAATTACCTTTTAAAAAACAATTTCTTTGCAAATTTTGCCAACTTTTCCAATACATTTAATGAGAAATGTAAAGTCAGTCATGTACAAGTGGAATGTATGTTAAGATTTTCCCCTGGGGAAGAAACCCAATTGTTCTGAGGTGTATGGTGGCCTCTAGTGGCCCCTGTCCTCAGATCAAAATGTGACAGCTGTCATGTTTTAAAACATAATAATTGGTATGACTTATTTGAAACATATTATGTTAACAAGTAACAAGTAACATATTTATTAGTTTTGTTTATTTGCAACTGCATGTAATTGCCTGGTGTTTTTTACCTTCTGGAAGGCAACATGTCATAAAAAATATAGATATATGTATATAATATATGGGTGGATATTAATCAAAGATTAGCTTGAATCCAATTCCTTAATTTAAACATCCTTGTAAAAAGATAAGAATATTATCTAGAGTTTCAAAAGATTTTATCTCTAAACATCTTCCCTGCAAATAGGTTTTTGATATTTCTTCATCTGAGCTTATTGCAATGTAGAGAATAGCATAGAAAAAAAAATGTAGGAAACTGTACAGAAAAAAATTGCTGGTGTTTCCAAGTTCAAAGTATAAATCCTCAAAACTTTTTGTTTTGTCTCATCTCATTTTAGAGGTGCATAAATCTTGGGGGAGCCTTACCTCCTTTAACATTATGCATTTTAAGGATTTTCACAATCTGGTTTGAGGCATCCCCAGAGTCACCTGTGTCCTGTGGTGCTGAGAAGTAGAAGTGTCACACATTAACCATGAGGATTTAAGCTGTGCTTTGGTCTAGAGTTATCGTTGTTCTGCAAAAAGCCACCTTCATTTCCTCTCATTCTCTAATGCTGAATCCTTCATGTGTCACATATCCTCATAAGAACAACAAATTACAGATCTGAAACAACAGATCTTGCAGATTTCATTACAGGATCTCTTCTGCTTTGGGTATTTGTTTGTTTTATGACGACTCATAAGTATTTTTCAGTTTAAAAATTCTTGAGAGGTCCCCAAGAAGATAATGAACAACATAACTGTAAGATCAATATAATACTGGGCACCAAAACAGTGAAACAAATTGAGTTGGCTGAGCTGTGGGAACATTTGTGTTCAAAATGGGTCCTTTTGTGAACAGCATTATTTTCAAATAACAATGTGAAAATTCTTCCTAGGCTTTAAAAGACATTATTTATTGCTTCCTTGCAGCCTGATGAGGACCAATGAATGCTTTGAAAATAATGTGATATGTCCTGAACTGACTGTTACAGTGCTTTATAAGTAGGCATTTAATATACTCAAGAAATTCATAATTTTTCTAAAATACTGGTGGCTTTTCAGTTAGTTGTATCTAAAATAGAATTGTATGTGCTGTGGTATCTTGTGAAAAGCATTCTTACTGACTATTTAGCAGATAAAATCATCTTTGCTTATCTTGTTAGTTCCAATAACCATTACCTCAATTTCAGAGTTGCAGCGTGGAAATAACTCAAAATTTAATTTCACAGTAGAATCGTCTCCATGGCACTTAACATATAATGAATAATTGTGAAATAATAAACTGGGAAATGAGCTGTGTCTACGGGGAAACTCTCATCTGCAGAGACACTGATGGAATGTCACTCTTGGTGCATGCTACATGGCAAATCATTTACTGCCTTCTAACTGAGCTCTGATCTACTGGGAATTTACCATTCCATATATTTCTGAAAGCTGTTTTTATCAGGAGACAGCTGCTAATGACACTGGCATATAAATCCTAGAACACAAACAGCATAATCCCAGGAAGTTGCATGCCGACCCTCAGGAATTTCCCTTTCCAGTTTTCGTGCTGTTTTGGTCTGCAGACATCCCAGATCTGCATTCATACTCTAAACCTTTTGGGTCCTTCATACTGAGACAGGCAGAGCTTTCTCGCTTCTTTCTTTTCTTTACTCTCAATCTTAATGATTTGGTCTTCTCCGTATGGAGTCTTGTCCCATTCATTTTGTGCCAAGTTTTTCTTTCTAAAAAAGACCCTTCTATTATGTACTGCTATCTTCTTTTTCCACATATCTCTCCTAAAGTATTTTTGACCTTGCTATATGCCTGTGTACAGAAGAACAGGAAATTTAAAAATTTAACAAAGAAGGTCAACAATTCACATATTTTCCCACTATAAATAAACCAGACGATCTGACTTTTTAATATAGAAAAACTTTTCTATGTGACCTCTATAGCAAGAATTTAACTCATCAGGGTCCTTGAAGATTTGGATCCTCTTAAGGGATTGGAGAGCTTGATTAACTGGGATTGCTCAGCTGGGATCTGCAGTGATAAGAAACCGAAGTTTTGCCTTTGGAAACAAGAGATAAAACAAGTGGCAACTTGTTGGTGGCACCTTGAAACTTTATCAGCCCCTGCCAAGGTGCCAAACAGGTATGTGTGAGCTGCATCTTCCACAGTGAATTCATGTCTGTTGGAGCTTTTTACTTTGAGGTATGAGGACCCAGACTTTGTTCCTGGAAGCCCAGGGGTGGCCGTGGCCATGTCCTGCCTGGCAGCTGCTGTTTGCTGCTCTTTGAGGGGTTTGATCACCTGCAGAGTCCCATGCAGAGGATGCCACATGCTGCCACATCTCCTGTAATCCCCCACTCTCCTTTCCCACCTCCCACTTGTAGAAATGGGCGAACATTTCTTGAATTATATTTTTTCAAAGAGCTTGAGAAGGCTGTTTATAGCTGTTCAGTTAGGTCACTGATGTAGCCCTCTTCCTACCTGAGATTTGGTTTGTGTGTGTGTTGCAGCACCCCCCCCCCCCCCCCCCCCGGGGGGGGTGTCCCTCTATGACA